>LPNX010421124.1:17669-23189 GCA_001517045.1 Pseudotsuga menziesii | reverse complement strand
TAGCATCCTTACTCTGCCAAAACATCTCGTGAAACCCTAGCTTACCATCAAGCTATTTCCATCATTGAGACCCCTTTTGGCCTATTTTCCACCATCGGAGAATGAGAAGGACCAGCTCGGAGCTCGGAGCCACCGACATCGGACCAGCGCAACGGACTCCACCGACCTCCACATTGGAGGTAACTTTAATAAAAACACCATTACATATTTTGTTATTGTCTTTTACTTCCTGTCATTTACTTTTACTGTCTTAGCTTAGCTTTTTTACTTTCCAGTTTACTTTTTGTTTTATCGAACTGCTACTAAAGATTCCAGATTCCTTAGTAGGTGCTCATCAGCACAAGCTAGGGTGAAAACCCTAGCTACACCAAGCTTCATCATTGAGATCTTCTTGCTTTATATATAAAAAGTTTTAAGTTATATATGTATATATATTTTTCCTGACCATACTTTTCACGATATAAATTATATATGTATATATATATTTTTCCTAACCAAGCTTTTCATCATCTGCTTGTTTTATATATAAGAAGATGTAAATTTATATATATAAAGCGTACTACATAATTTAAAAGAAGTTGATTCATTCTAGACTCCATTAACGTTTAATCATTTCGATAAATCGTAACTGCACAGCAACAACATCATTTATAAAAATTACTACAATTTTTTTATGGTTGGTAGATCTTTTGGCTTTGTTTTCTTTAATTTCATCCTGATTTTACATTGATTTGATCTTGATTTGATAGAATGACTTTAGGGTTCTTACTTAGAATTGTCTATCTGTTTCAAAGTATACTTTTAGCTGAATGTTGGGTCCTTAATTTTATGGTTTCGGGCAACGTTAGACCCTAATATTATAGGTATCGCATGTAAAAGTTTACTCACCAATAGTTGAGGTACGAGTAATATAGTGTCTCAATGTCAAATTTAAAGCCGGCTCTGCGCATTTTGGAAATCACTGGAAACCCTTCTCCGTGGCAGGCTCAACTTGCAATATTCACAGTTAAATAAAGGAAAATGATCACTCTGAAATGCATGTCGTAGCAATATCGGTGACGCATTAATGACTTATTGGAAAAAGAGAGTGAAAACTAAGAAAACCGATAGTTACAGCATTAAAACAAATTTGCTTGTCGATTCAATGAATATGTCCTAGCTTTGAGCCAAATGATTTACGAAGCTACAGACTTCACGTTAAGATTCTATTTTCGAATTCGGCTATGCACTTCTATTATTAACTATAATAAATTCAACAGTAACAGTACTAATCAAAATGGTTGGAAATCGCATTGAGTTGCAAATGTCGAATGCAGGTTCGAAATATTTGCCGCTGAGAATCGCTTTGGTGATGACATTGTTGGCTTTATCGGTCCAGTGAACTCCATCCCATATCACATATGACCCCGGATCGCCGCACGATTCCGCCTTCACAGCCTCTCCATTGATAATCTCCGTGCTTCCGCACCATATACTGGCGTCGTACTTATACTTTCCTCCCACTCCACAACAAGCTCTAGTGGTTTGGTTGAACCCTGCGTGACGTTAGATCAGTTGGAAATAGAAGCTAGGAATAAAATAAAATGTTGTATACTAAATTATACGCATCCAAACTGTATATTCATCAAATTTGCAGTGCGCAGTAGTACCATAGTTGGAAGGGTTAATCATTAAGTCAGAGACGATGTCATAATTATTGATATAGATGATGTTTGCACCGTTGAGCTGGCTTCGCAGGTCTGAAAGTTTCTGTCTGGGTAGAATGTTGAAGTATTGGACTGCATCGTTGAAGGAAATAGAGCAGCCATACTTGTCCAAATCATTGGGGGCTAGAGAAAGCCAGAAGGGCTGGCAGCCTTGAGGCCCAACGTTCTTCACCAAAATTGTTCTTGCCCCTTCATTGTATAGTTCCTGCAGGATGATCCATTGCACAAACGCCATGGATACCATGAGTTTATCATATTTATATATTTAATAGATCTAAAATTAATGTTAATATGGATAATGGGTGGGTGATTAACAGGAATTTGTAAACCGAAATTGAGATAGCTGATAATACCTGGACAGCAGCTGCAATAGAATTGGTCACGTTGGGAAGAACGTTCTGTTTGAGCTGGCTTGGGGTCATATTGAGGTTCTTGTACGCATAGCTGAAATCATTGCCTCCGGATTTCTAGCAGGTAAATTCCATTCTCAAATGCATCTGCTGTTGGAAGATAGCTTTGAGCACCTGCACCCACAAAACAAAAATGAATATTTCTATCTACATTAGGCTCCAACATGACCATACTTTGTCATTTATTAGAGTTATAATAATAAATTAGCCATGAAAGTTGTCTCAATTACCATGTGCACTGATGGTGGCCATGACCTGCTGTTTGAAGATCTTGAACTCATTGATCTGAACAGGGAGAGAAATTGGATATATGAAGGAATTGGTGTCAATCGCAGTTGCACCGGAGGCTGCAAAGTTGGCTCCCTGCCCATAACTAGAGCCCACACTCTGCAAGTATGGACTCAGAAATGGCAATCCCAGGGGCGTTGCTGTACCAAAACAAAGCAACATTATCATAAAATTATCGATATTAGGGTACTAGACAGTGACAGAAAAAAGCAAAACTGAAATCAATAATATACCGAAGAAATTAATAGACAGGCGTCCATCACTGTAGCGATATACAGGTTTACCGAAGTAGGTTTGTCCATAGGGAGGATTCTCTGCAGCCTCATGATAAGGGAAAGAAAAATGAATAGCACCCGTATCAGAGGTAGAGTCCCCGAAGTTAAATATTGCAGGAAAGTTGCAGCGGCAGTGACACGGCATCGGCAGCAGGGTTGCCATCAGAATTAATGCATGCAAAAGCAATAATCGATTACTGTAGCAGCGATCAATTTGAACGGTACCGGCGCAACAGTAATGATGAAGTGACAGCAGGTCTTCAAATTGGAATAGAAGAAAAAAAAGGCAGAGAGCAAATTGTTGCGCCTTGAAGCTGACCGGCTGCAGGCCTTATATACAAGTCTGCCCGAAAATAAATATAGTGATCAGCATTCACAAAACCGGAATCTTTACTACATGCCCCTGCGTAGTTGAGTCATTATCCTATTTCTAGGAAAAAAACAATAATTTTACTCCACAATCTCTTTGCAAATAACATGTACAGCCTTAGGTATGTGTTTAAACTAAAACACAAGAAAAAATCAGTTACATTGTAACTTCAGTAACTTTGGGAATGAAGTTTTACAGTTTTAAATGTCTCCAGCCTAATTACACGCCAAAATTATTATTATTAAGAAAAATTAAAAAAAGTCAACTTATTAAATTGTAATAAAATTAAATATAAAAAATTAAAGTATATATATATATATATATATTTATTTATTTATTGAGAATTAGATGCACGGGGTGATCAATGTTTTTTCATGTGGATGGTTGAAGTTGTTGTAATTTTTGAGAGAAATGTTCAAGCAAAGCATATAGAGATGCTATGAAGAACTCAATGAGCATTTAGGAAAAAAAAGGAAAATATATACATAACTTTATGGAATAAACTAAATTTTAGACGATATGCACTCTTTTATTTTTATTAAAAGTGGGTTGAAATGGTTGGAATTATAATCAATGTACCCATGAGTCATTGAGGGGTTGCGCCCATTTATGTGGTTAAATTAGAAAATAAATATTATTTCAAAGTTTGTTTAAGAAAGTCTAGGTAAGTCATGGTTTAGTCCATGTATCTCTAAGAAGGTCATGGTGCAGTTCAAGCAGACCCAAACACTCAAACAATGCTCGAATAGGGTTATGGTTTCTTCTAACAATTCCAAACAACTCACAACCTGCTCAAGCAAGTTTAGACAGGTTACACTTTAGTCCAAGCAACCCCAAGAAGGTCACGGTTGACTTCAAGCAGACCCAAACACTCAAATAGTGCATTAGAGATCTTAATTCGATCGACAAGCAAGGAAACCCCAATTACTAGAACAATGGACTAAGAAACAATAGTCCATAAAATATCAGCTAATGATGACATTCCACACACAAACCAGAGTTCAATTTGTATCCCATACAAATCCCATGGCTTCTTTGAGAAGGCTTTGAGTTGTTTGGGGATGCTAAAAGAAACCATAACATTGTTTGAGTGGACTAAGATCTCTGTTGCACTGTTTGAGTGTTTGGTTCTGCTTAAAGTGAACCGTAAGGAAACCCCAATTGCTGGAGCAACAAACCCAGAAACAACATCCCATAAAATATTAGGTAATGATGACATTCCACACACAAACCCGAGCTCAGTTTGTAGCCCATACAAATCCCATAGATTTCTTGAGCAGGTTGTGAGTTGTTTGAGATTAATTAAGGGATATGGTGATGAGTATATAATATAAGGATTGGTGCAAGCTAATGCTGGTCACTTATGACACGTTCGTTGCAATGGAATTCTGGAAAAACATAAATTTGAACGTGAAAAAACAATATTAGAGGTACCTACATAACTTTTATTTATGGAAACTAAGTATGAATCCCAAAAAATGAGGTTCTTCTAAGGTTGGTATGTTATTTTTTCCCCAAAAAATAATGAATATGTTTGTGTTGGTCCACTTGTTTGGTAAGAAAATGGTGGAATTTTGTGAAAAAAATTATATAGAGTTATAGACAACAGGTGTGTCTAGTGAAGCGTTATTTTTCCATATTTATTTATGTTATATATATTTTTTAAAATTAAAGAAGTCAGTGACGCCATAAAATGACAAGGTCTAGCGTTGGTCCACGACATCTTGGTCTTAACATAATCAATGAATGATATTTTTTTAACATGTAGGTATTTGTGTCTTCTTGTGCGGGTGCTTTTCCGTTTTCTAAATAGGTGAGCCAATCAAAAGTTATAGCCAAAACAAATAGCCTACCTTTTGTGTTAGATTGACGTTAGTCCATTTAAAATTAAATAAAAATAGAAAAAGACAATAGATTTAAATAAAAATTACATATTCGGAATCTACAGACAGAGTTACACAAGTATGTGAATTTTCATTAGCTGTGGACAAGCATGGCATATGCAAAACCATGCACAAAATAGGAGAAGTGGTACAAAACATGTTTTTTGTCTTAAGATGGTCCAAACCACTTGGTTTGGCAACCCGAACCTAAAACCAAAGCAGCCAAGTCATCCACCACGTAGGTTGGAAAAAAAACGCCTGCCAAAATTCTAAATTTAAATCACACGTGCACACAGTTTAAAAAGTAACGCACACGCACTAGAAGCGTTATCACGCTTCTAAGTGCATATGCATTAAACATGCATGCACGCATAGGTTAAGTTAAAACTTTGTTTTGATTTTTATTTTTAAGAATTTGCAATGGAATGCTGATGATGAACAATGATGATGATGAGGAGAAGGATGATGACAATGATGATGATGATGAGGATGATGACTATGATGATGATGATGGCGATAACGACGATGATGAACAATGATGGTGATAATAATGATGATGATGAGGATGATGATGATGATGATCACGAT
>LPNX010421124.1:2669-12669 GCA_001517045.1 Pseudotsuga menziesii | reverse complement strand
AGACGTTGAGTATCAAGCGTTGGACCTAGGAGCAATGATTAATTTGAAATCTCTCCAAGAATACCGTGACCATGTCGAGCACATTCCCAATATGGACCAACATGTGAATGAAGCACCACAACAAAGAATCCCTTGGATTTGTAGCTCATGTCCACCTTCCCTACCTCAACTGTCTAGTGCAAGAAAAAGGAGTCCTAGACATATCCATGTGGATGAAAGTTGTCTGTCAGGCCTTGAAGCTAAGTTTCCCAAACGCACTATCAATTGGAAATGTAGCAAATTAATGAAGGAATATTTTGAATCCAAAGGCGATGCAGGTAAATGTCAATTATTACTATGTTTGTTAAAGTCAAATTGTTTAGTTGTTGTTAGGAAAATTCTTGGCATAAATATGGGTAGAAGTTCAGAGGCTAACAATCATATTGTTAGACATCTCCAATCTGCTTTTAATGCGATTGGGAAGACGTCTCGTACTAAAAATATTTGTGCGACTCGTCGTGTGTTATCAGATTTAGTTGGTAAACAAGTCCACACGGCAACGTCGCCTCCTTTCACACACTTCTCACATACTTAAATTAAATAGAAAAAATGTTAAGAATTACTCTATTATAAGATAAAGTCTCCAGACTCCAGGTGGAAAATATTGTTGGGATTTTGTCAGCAGGTTGCCTCATCAAAATATGAAGCTAATTGATATTGTTAAGGACTTAGTACAAACTTTTTGGCATGATCATACCAGACCTTCATCTAACAAAACATATGTGCTAAGTTGAGAAAAGGTTCTACTGAACGTGAAGCCCACGTCAAACACTTCCTTGACACAACATAGACTGAACTCTATGAGAGATTCAGGAATGAGCACACATAATTGAACTTGGGACCAAGGTCCTTTGAGAAATGTAAACCATGGTACATTCATATATGCATTGATCGAAACACATGTTGTTGTAGATACCATGTAGAATATGAATATTTTTATGACACATATAAACATATATTTTGTGATTTGCATACTAACATTGAGAAGGGTTGCAATGAATCTGTAATACCACCTAGGGCATCGAGATATTTTATCGTCAACATCATGTGTCCAAGGCATGAAGGAAAAAAATACTATGGAAAATAATGTCTATCTGGGAATTTTTCCAGGTGCAACGGGTTTACTATTTTGAACCGTCGCATTCATGGAAGCGATGAGCATCAATTTGGTAGTATGAGCGTGGAGATGCAGAGCTTCAAGTACGTAACCTATCAATCAGATAGTGCAAAGGAAAGTAAAAATATTGCATTGGTGAAGTCACAGGTGCAAATGATTATTGCATGTTTTTCCTCTTACATGTTCAATTTCTACATATACATTCTTTAAAGGTCACATTCTAATACGACCCTTGTTTTCATGGCAACAGGTACAGGTATGTGATTTTTTGATGGAGTTCTACAAGAAAATTGAGCAGTATGTTCAACATGTTCATGTAGCGCGATGGCAGGATGAGCAGTAAAAAAAAATGCAGGGACAACTTTCCCATTGGGACCACAAAATGAAATTCAGAGTCAATACTACTATTCCGACCAAGTCAGCATCATGGTACATATTAAATATAGGCATGGCCCTGAGAGCATCATTAACAACATGATAATACAAAAGGAGACAAACTTTTACATAAGTGATGACAGATACCATGATCTGCATTATGTGCAACATTGTTTTTGAATTTTTTATGATCAACTAAAGGAGGGAGATATACAGATGGATTAGCATTGGATATGGTTAGATGGTTGTGCGGACCAGTTAAAAAATTCCCGAGTCTTCCAATGGATGAGTATGTTACATAAGACTTACGATGTGCCGCATATATGGAACTAATTTGAGACTATGAATGGAAAAGGTGAGCATGACGGGGCCGGTGCATGCATCAAGACCGCACTGTGAAGGGAGGAGATGAGGTTTACCAGAAACTCCCATATCAAAGATGCATAATCCATAGTTCAATCGTGCTCTGCAACAATGTCCGGCCAAACTAAACTGAAACATACATCAATAGGGGCAGGAAGGCCAATCAAGAATTTTTGGCATGTGGTTGACATAGATCAATCTTGTTCCTATAGTTGCGGCATAGTACAAGGAACACGTGGATTTCATTCGGTTCGAATCTCAAACAACCTCCTATTTGAAATATGGACGTGGAACCTTGCTTGCTTTTGCATCCCTTGTAGTAGTGGTGAATGGGATGAATGCGAATGCATGGATTGGGTTGATGATTGGGATCATGTCTCACTTGGAGTAGACCCACATGTAGTCATTGAAACAACCCACTTAGAGGAGGGTCAGTCAGTGATTTCGACAAACTATGACCATATCTCAGATCTTGTACATCCAGGACACATATATGCAGTTGTTTTCCCGAAAGACAATGAAAGGGGCATTGATTATTGGTTGGCATGATGCATTCGAGGTAAGCAAATCCTCAATGGATCATTGATTGATGATGAAGGAAATGAATTTCCTATAGTCTCAATGGTGGTTGAGGGTGAATATCTTGCACTAGATGGGAAATCAAGAAGAACTAGTGGGCATGTATTCATGGATTATAGACCAGGTTGTGTGGTCTATCACTTCACAAACTTGATTGTTGGCACGAACATCCATCTACAGACAATGCCAAACAAGAAATCAACTAAGGTACATTACTTCTTGCCTCATTCAGAGGATGAGATATTGATGGAGGAAATTAGCAACAAAGAGAATCCATATGTCTATATTGAATGAGATTGGGTAATTGCGCTTACACTCCACCGGGGAAAAACACTAGTTTGCATAATCTGGCCTGGAAGCATGCCTAGGCCATGGGGGGGATGCCACCATGGCCATAATCTCATGCCACGATCCCATTTGAACTGACGTTTTGTTTATCGGATCCCCGGTCAACGTTCTATGGTGAGTTGCAGTAGGTTTACAAAATCCATTCAGGGACGCTTGGGCCAATTCAAGGTTGGGGTCCAAAAACCAAACCGGGCAGAGATTTCCAAATCCATCGACTCCTGTAGGTGTGTTTGGGTATGGATTCCATGGGGACGCCACCCTTGACAGCCCGACATATGGTTTTGCAAGGTCGATGTACAGTTGCCATGGTTACATGGACCCCATTGGGGTGAAACCCTAGTTTTCAAAATCTAGTCTGGAGGCATGCCTGGGTCATGTGGAGTCAGGTGGGAGGCCACCCTAGCCATAATCCCATGCCATGATCCCAACAGAACCGGCAGTTCATCCATCGGATCCTAGGTCAATGTTCTATGACTAGTTGCAGTAGGCCTATAAAAGCCATTTAGGGACGTCTAAGCCAGTTCAAGGTCGGGGTCCAAAAATCAAATCGGGCGGTGATTTCCAAATATTCCAGCTCCTATAGGTGTGTTTGCGCATGGAATCCATGGAAACGCCACCCCCTACCACCCGCCACAGGGTTTTGCAGGGCTGGTGCACCGTTTTCAGGGTTACATGGATCCCACTTGGGCGAAACCCTAGTTTTCAAAATCTAGAATGGAGGCATGCCTGGTCCATAGGGATATGGGTGGGAGGCCACCCTGGCAATAATCTTGTGCCATTATCCCAATGGAACCAACAATTTTTCCATCGAATCCCTGGTCAACGTTCTATGGTGAGTTGCAATAGGTCTGCAAAAGTCATTCAGGGACCCCTGACCAATTCAAGGCCGGGGTCCAAAAAACAAATCAGGCGATGATTTTTTATTTATTCAGCTCATGCAGGTGTGTTTTGGCATGGAATCCATGGGAAATCCACCCCCGACCGCTTGGCATAGGGTTTTGCAGGGCCGTTGCACCGTTTCCAGGGTTGCATGGACCCCATTTTCATGCAACTTTCAACTCGACATAACTCAGAAATAGAAGGTCAAATCGATGAACCGTTGACTCTGTTGGTCTCCTGGCATGCCATTACCTCTAGTGGGCCCTCTCCACCACGTTTGAATGGCCTAGTGACTTCATTGTGCATCGGTTTCATAAACTAAGGTTTTGCTTAGTTTCCTTCAATGCAACTCTCGCATTGGTGTGTTAACTCTGCAAAATCCTCCACTATGTCAGTCTTGGTAGTGTTCCCACATCAAAATTTCCCATACACACTTATCGGAGCCAACATCATGCAATATTGCTGCTCCGTTTGTTTTTTCACTCCCGAACTGAGAGTCACCAAGTGTCCCTGAACGACATTTTCATGTGACTTTTAACTCGACATAACTCAGAAACCGAAGGTTGGATTGATGAGTCATCGACTCCGTTGGTCTCTTGGAACTCCATTATCTCTAGTGGGCCCTCTCCACCATGTTTGCATGTCCTAGTGACTTCATTGTGCATCGGTTTCATAAACTAGGGTTTTGCTCAGTTTCCTTCAATGCAACTCTTGCATTGGTGGGTCAACTTTGAAAAACCCTCCATCATCCTAGTCTTTCTAGTGTTCCCATATCTCCATTTCCCATACACACTTGTCGGAGCCAACGACATGCAATCTTGCTGCTCTGTTTGCTTTTTTGCTCCCGTATCGAGAGTCACCAAGTGTCCCTGAACAAAATTTTCATGTGACTTTCAACTCGACATAACTCGGAAACTGGAGGTCAAATCAATGAGTCGTTGAATTTGTTGGTCTCCTGGCATGCCATTACCTCTAGTGGGCCCTCTCCACCACGTTTGCATGGCCCAATGAATTCATTGTGCATCAGTTTTGTAAACTAGGGGTTTGATCAGTTTCCTTCAATGCAACTCTCGCATTGGTGGGTCAACTATGAAAAAACCTCCACCATGCTAGTCTTGGTAGTGTTCCCATATCAACATTTCCCATACATAGTTGTAGGAGCCAACAACATGCAATCTTTCTGCTCCATTTGTTTTTTCTCTCTTGGACCGAGAGTCACCAAGTGTCCCTAAACGCCATTTTCATGCGACTTTCAACTCGACATAACTTGGCAATCGGAGGTCAAATCGACAAACCGTCGACTCCGTGGTCTCTTGGAATGCCATTACCTATAAACCAATAGACCATATACCTAGAAGCTATGTCCGTACACTACAACAAAGAAACTAGAGTTTCATGAATTACAAGTAGATACACATAATTGTATGAATTAGAAGTAAAAACTCATACATGAATTACAAGTATATATCCAATTAGGGTTTCATGGATTGAAAGAAATTCCCATACATAGAGATCATGTGCTATGTTAGTCTCACTTATGTATAAATACTTAAACAACCTACCTAAGCTACATGCATAAATAGAAAAAAATTCTAGGGTTTCATGAACTACAAACCACAAACCTAAAAAATAAGGATTACAAATTTACACATACATCTACAAACTAGGACCATATACTTATGTAAATAAACTTAGACCATATACCTAATCTATAAGAACAAATGTCAAGAAAGCTAGGGTTCCTTGAACTAGAAACCACAAACTTAAAATCTAGGGTTCACATATTTAGACATAGAACTACAAACTAGGGTTTATGAACTCATTAGATTTATATCATTATATTTTTTAGTCACTCAACTAGAAACTAGTAGACCGTATAACTAGAAGATATGTACCTACACTACAACATAGCTAGGGTTTCATGAACTACATTAGCTGTAATTTTCCTTTCAATTATGCATGTGGTTGAAGCATGTTAGTGGTGTTGATGGGATGTTATCATCATATCGTACAAAGTCAACCTATTTTGCAACTGACATACATTGAAATAGACCCCAATCAATCCACTTTTCATGAAGATAGGACTTTCAAACTAAGAATGATTTCTAGCCAAGTCAAAATGATTATGACAGTCCAAAACACTAATTTCCAACTTGCCAAAATGAGTGCACAATCCCAAATGCAAGTACTAATGATAAACAAGAGTTGAAATGGCACTTTGAATTACTGAAAGGTACTCTCAAAACAAAGAATTTCTAGCCAAGAATTTAGCATTATGAAGGTCCTATATTTCACTTTTTATCTTGTCAAGACAAAGGTACAATCTTTTAAGTAAACATCAGTGATAAACAATTTTATAAGTGCGAAGTTTCCAAGCCAATGGGACTCTTAAACCAAATCAAATTTCCAGTCAAGTAAAATGTCTTATGATAGTCCAAGATGTAATTTCTAGTAAAGTAGGAATGATAACAAGTATATTCACTTGGATTTTGATGACAAAATGACTTGCAAGCAATTCAAGGCCTTTTCCTGTATTTTTCCAAGTTATGGATGTTTATATACCACTGTCAAATTTGTTTAAGTATGGTTGGAAATGATTGTTTAGAGACAATTCCTTTAGGGTGTCTTTGTGCCACTTTAAATTGGGTTTTGGACAAATTTGAGGTGAGGAATTAGTGAGTGGGTCAGATAGGAAGGAAAGGAATTGACCTTAGTCTAGGATAGGAGGGTAAGAAGGTTATTAGGGCTTCCTTAAATAGGATATTACAGTCAAGAATTAGGCAAGCCGAGAGGAATTTAAAGGACAAAATAGTGACGAAGTTAGACTTGTGTTAGGGTCTTAGCATGCTAGGAGGTTAGGGCTATAGATAAGGGAGAAGTTAGGGTAGCTTAGGATGAGTTAGTGGTGTTCTAGGGATGTCCAAAATGGATATTACAATCAGAGATATAGGGAGAGCTGTGGTGGTCTAAGTAGTGTGGAAATGAAAGGAATAAGCCTTGCTTTATAGAGAGGGAAAGGTAGGAGTCTAGGGAAAGGGTTTTAGCAAGGGTTAGGCTAGAATAGAATGATTTAGGTGTGTGTTATGAATTCCTAATAGGTAGTATTACAGTATAGTTTTATAGACATTCCTAGGGTTAGCAAAGGTTAGAAAATGGAGTATAAGGCCTATTGATATGGACAAGGTAAGTCCAAAACACATGTAATAAATTTTTAGCTTCTTTTCACTATAATGCTTGCATGGTAACTATGGTCTAAATCTAGGGTTGATACTCTCTATGAATTCCTTTCCCATCCTTTCCTTCATCCCTTCATCTATTTCATGTTAATTTATTCTTATCAACTCTAGGCATAAGGCTATTATAGAGCCTCTTTCTCTCATGATTTTTTAATGTATGAGTTGTGGAAGATGAGCTATTACTTATTTCACTATGGTTTATAAAAGGAATGCTCATGAAGCTCTAACCCTAGCTTATGTTAAGTAATATATGCTTAAGATTTGAAGTATTTCATTTGATTAGTCTATAAAGAATATGTGACATATGACTACAATCCTAGGCATGCTCATATACAAACAAAAAGGTACTTTATAAGAGGCCATAAGAGATGGTTAGATAGGGTTGGTGTTAGGGTTTCCCTCCTAGGTTTAGGGTTTCATCATTGATTATAAACCCTAGGTTATGCATGTTAACCCCAAAAAATGTTTGGGTTAGGGTTTCCTCATTGATTATAAATCCTAGGTTATGCATGCTAACCTTTAAACTTCAGTTAGGGTTAGGTTTTCCTTGTTGATTCTAAACCTATAAAACTTTGAAATTTCATAAAAATTTAAAACTTTTCTTGTAACAATTAATGTTTAAAAACATCGATGATGTGGGTAACTTAACCACTACCAGTTATCATTTTAAAGGATCTAATCTAAAAACTAAAACCAATTCCTTTATTAATTTTTTTATAACTGCATACTTCACTATCTGCATTCATATTTAAGTATTGAATGCTTGATTTCGTAAATAAAAAGATCTGAAAAATAGTTTGAGCTGAAAACAACTGTTTGTTTACTATATACTAAAGTTTGTCTTATGCTTAATTGAAGGAACTTCAGTTCATGTCCGAGGCTTACTTAGATTTTTAGCTAATGCAATGAAGTGATGATTCTTGTACAGGTCTAATTACAGGTAAGACATTTGGTATCCCAGTTTCAAAATCGAGATTTAGTTATCTCAACTAGAAAAAGTAAAATGCTAGAATATTTGTTTAGTTTACAGCTTGAGAAAAAGAAGGTATCGTCAGACCTGTATCTTTTCCAAGTATTGAAATTGTTAAGCTGTTACACAACGTTGAGGTCTAAGTAGTTAACCTTCTTATCCTTGGTTTAAGGTTATGTTGAGGCCTGGAAATTAGCAGGCAACAACAGAAATGGATTCTCCCCAGTCAATGTTCCCAACTAGCCCATGACTGTTTGGTATGGGGAATCCATCCGGTTTGCGGTCCGGCTACCGTAGGTCAAAGTAACAAAAACAGAGGTTTTACCGGTTGCGGCCCGGTCCACCGTGTATATTTTTGTATTTTTTGACTTAAGTATGATATGCATATGCCTAATTAACCATGCAGGGTGATAAGGATGCAAGGAGTATTCACAATGTGATGCGCAGGTTCTTACCTCTCGTCTTAGGCTCTGTTGTAATCCCAGAGATCACATAAGGTTACCAATTATACATACAAAAATATACACAGATGCAAGAGACAAGAACTGATATGATGAATAGATTCTATTATTCTCAATAGATCATACAAAAACCCAGAACTGAACTACGTTCTTGTGTGGCTCAACAGCCTAATATACATGTTACAAACAGTTACAATCATAACTACCTGTCGGTTCACCGAACCGACACGACTATTAGTTAACAGACTAACTACTGTTTACTCAGCCGACCAACGTAGTCGGTCTCTCGACTTAGTCGGCTGATCGACTAAGTCGGTCCTCGTTCAAGTCGACTTATGTCAACTTGCTCCTTCTACATCTTCCCCACAAACAAAACATTTCTTCGTCCCGAAGAAAGAGGGAGGTAAAAACAAAATAGACTACCAGTACAAGAATTAGATTTGCAAAAAGGAGACTGCTACTGAGGTGGGCTGTGCAAGCGAATAGTTGGTCTTCTCTGTACACAGACTTCGACTATTGCTGGTGCTATGATGGCAAGCTGGTGTTGAAAGTCCGTCCATGTCTGCAAGGCTTTCTGAATGTCGATAGTCAGAGTAGTAAGATTTGAGAGTACCGACATCTTCTCTGCCATTGCCATTTCTGCAATATTTTCCATGTTGGGACCCAGCAGCTGATTGTGTTCTTCCGCAGTCTCAAGGAGTCTCTTCATCTGCGGACAGATGTTGTCGACTTTCTCCAAGTTGGGAAGGGTGTGCTGAACCCACTGGTGTGCCTCACGTTCCAACTGCTGCAGCTTAGTGTTTTCCATCACTATTTGATCCTCGATTGTCAGCCTCAGTTCTGTCTCAGTCGACTTCCTTCTTTCCAAGGCCTGAATGCATTGTCTAGTCTGCCTCGTCTGACTATAGACCTGCCCATAATGAGTAGGCCATTCTTGGAGTACTTCCTCAGTTACAATGGATTCCTCCATGTGGTCTTGTAGAAGTTTGTGAGCCTCCGAGAATGCTGTGTGTTGAGTCAGGATCAGTCGGACAGTTTCTTCTTTTTGCCCGGCCTTAGTCTCGTGGAGGTGGGTCTGTATGGTCGACACCAAACCTTCAAACAGCTGATATGCTCTATCCAGCGGTCGGTCGGTAGCACCTTCGACAGGTCCTGGGTTAACAGTCTGTACAAGCGACCTGCATTTGTCGAGGAACTCGACTTCTTCTGTCTCCTTATCCTTGAGCTGTTTCCTTAGGCGGGTCGTCCTCCTCTTCGAATCTTTTTCTAGGGTGTTTAGTAGCTGGCCAACCTCTGAGTCGGTCAACGAGCTTACATCCCGTAAGCTGATCCTTAGCTGATCGGGTCGAGGAAGAGGTTCTGTTGGTTCCTTTGCTTGCTCTGTTGGTTTGTCGGGAGGACCTGTAGAAGTGGAAGGTGGATCAGAGGTCGAAGGGGTGTGTGTCGGAGGGGTTGGTTCAGTGGTCGGGGGTTTTTTGGTTTGGGGAGGTGGTATGTCCACCTCCGGCTGTGGTGATGATGGTGGTCTCGGCTGTGAATCAGGTGGTGGTGGAGGTGGTGGAGATGATGGTGGTGGGGGTGTTGGGAGTGGGGAGGAAGGGTTTCCTGATCCTGGTGGTGAGTATGCCCATAA
>LPNX010421090.1:433634-452646 GCA_001517045.1 Pseudotsuga menziesii | reverse complement strand
TGTTCTCAGGTTAATAATATGTGACATTTAATAATAAAAAATGTTCTTAGATTAGTATGGGACCTTCCATAATAATAAAAAGCTTTAATTAGTCTATTCATAACTACCTTATAAAGGTATAACTCTTTGTTTTTTCATGATTAATACAAAGTATTAACAACCTAAATGTTCTTAGGTTAATAATATGTGACATTTAATAATAAAAAATGTTCTTAGATTAGTATGTGACCTTCCATAATAAAAAAAGCTTTAATTAGTCTATACATAACTACCATATAAAGGTATAACTCTTTGTTTTTTCATGATTAAGTGTTGAATAAAATATAACTTTTTCATTATAGTTACATTCTTGGAAAGGGGAGCAATTACAAAGTGTTAGTGAACCATCTTTCTCAATTCCAAGTGAAACAAATTGGAAGCATCACGATCCTTGATTCTTTTAAAGTTTGTTTATATGCATATGAGAGGACGGAGAGAGAAACTAATATTTTGATTATTAATTTAAGGAGGTTACACTCTTTCTAACACAAGGTAGTTGATTTAATAGACTAGCTTAAGCATATTCTAAAAGACACAAAAAAGAAAGAAATAGTCCAAGGGAGTTGTAGCTTGGGAAAGGGGTATTCTTCCATTGAGGAAAATTCTTCTCATTAATTGACCTATCTAAAATTTATTTTATTTACATATATTATGCCAGTTTCACTATCGTTTGTGTTGACTTATCAGATAAAAAGGAAATGAAGTACTTTATTTTGTATGCTGTTAGAAGGAAGGCTGGAAGAGCTGTTCCTGAAGAAATAGTCCAAGGGAGTTGTAGGATGAACGACTAGGAGCATTGTGAATTGCATATAAAGGGTTTCACAAGAAACCAAGTCTTTTTTTGGGAGGAGAGTCATGGTAATAATGGAAGAGGAACGTTCATCTCCAACCTTGCTAAAGATTAGATCTATAGTGAGGGATAAGAAAAAACAATTGAGGAAACTAGCAAATAGGGGGAGAAAGTGGAAAAGGAGGTTGAATCCAAACAACATAAGAAGCCGAAAGATGGATGCTTGAAAAAAATGAAGGAAAATTAGAGGTACGAGGCTATCACTTCAAAGCTTAGCAACTATAATTAATACATGAAGGATCATGTTGTTGTGGGCAAGTTCACAGCCCTTTGGCCCACTGAAAAGTTTCTCATTTCATGGGTAAATACATGATGGAAGCCGAAGGTACAAATATATATGAAACTAGGTTACGACAAATTCTTCACAACAATTTTTGTAAATGTTGAAGACCATGACAAAGTCTTTGAAGGTGGCCCATGATTTTTCATTTCATCAAGGTTGCATCTCATGGTTTAAACAGAGAGATTGTATTAGGAGAAGGAGTACTTCATTAAAGGTCTATTTTGGCTTCATGTCTACATCATTACAAGTATATTGTGAGCAAGAACACTAGTTGGGATAGGTAATACACTAAGAAGCTTCACAAATATATTAAAAATAACTAAGCCAAATAAATATATATTTTTATGTCTACATTTGTGTTTATATGAATGTGTTGGGAGTGTTGCCAAATTCAATATGTATTAATTTTCATGACAATGAGTTTTTAGATGTAGAAAATGTCATGTTCATGGGAATCTCTTCAGAGATTGTCCACTCAACAAGCTAATGAATCTCAAGAAAAGAACTAAAGAGACAAACAATGAGGTGTTTAGCTCGGTATAGAGTATAAGAAAAATAAAAATAAAATAAAAATCCCACCCATAATAGCTCAAACAATGAAATATATTTCAAGCTTTGGAAACATATATTAAAGAGAGGGAGGAACCCCAAAACTATAAAGCAAGGGAAGAAGTTTTGCCAAAAAATAAATGAGTGTAGTCTAGTTCGAGAAACCTAAAGGGAGGGCTTAGTAACTGACGTGAAGAGAAGGGAAACAAAGAAACCTAACAAGGTAATAGGTGTGGCCAAAGAGGCAGAGAAAGATAAACAAAAAGAGTTGGGGATGGAAACATAAGTGGAAGGATTGACATAGTCAAGAGAGTAATAAATAGAGCTTATAGAGGATATATAAATGATTGAGGTATAATTGCCAACACTAATAGAAAAAATATGAAAAATGTCACCTAGTAAGCCTACCGAGTTTGTAGATGCACTAATTTCATGAGGAATTCTCAATCATCAAATTCTAGGGTTGTATGTGGGACTAAGCATTAGAATATCCAGTCTTAAATCACAAAAGAAAACGTGTGGAGAGGAAAAGAAAAGATGGTGGAAAATACCAAAGTGAAAAAATTCAAGAAGGAGTTCAAATGCTCGACTCATTAAAAGTAATAACACTATCACAAAAGTACCTAGTTACGCCACCAAAGGTTTAACATGAAGATTATATCATATAATTTTAGAGGGTTGGCTGCAAAGGGAAAACAAAGATTACTTAAGAATTAATATTGAAAACGAAACCATACATTATTTTGATCCAAGAAGCTAAATGTGACAAATACAAGATTATGATGGAAAAGCAGATATGGAAAGTATGTGGAACATTAGCAATTAGTGTGAAGGGATTTGTGGGGGATTGACAATTATGTAGAATCCTTCTCAGGTGGTAATCTAGGACAACATAAAAGATAGAAGAATTATCCCATCATCATTTAAAAAAAATAGCTCTACAAATAATGGGATAATTACAATTGTTTATGAACCTACAATCCCTTTATAAAAAATGAAATTCCTTAAGGGCTCTACAAATATTGGGATGGCAACTCAAACAACAACAATGCATCATGGGAGCCCGCACAGGTGTGGCTCATTGGCGGTTCTGTTGTTATGAAGTCACTTGTTGTAAATTGGAGGTCACGAGATCAATCCCACCCGGGTTTACCTGTGTCCCATGTCTTGCGGTGGGTGTGGGGCACCTAGGGTTATAGTGGTAGCAGGAATGGATCCCTGGACCCCGTGTCACGCGAGTATCATCCCGACCCCAGTTGCCGATTCCCCTAGTAAAAAAAAAACAATGCATCATGGGTAGAGACTTTGATTTGATAACCAATGTTAACAAAAAAAGGGGAGGTATTTGTAGACTTGAGGAGGATAATTAGTGTTTTAAAAAACAATAAAAGAACTCACAATGGTTGACATCAAGAGAAATAATGGGGGGTGTTATCCCTAAGGTTTGCACTGGACTTCTACAGGGAAAAGATAGGCCACTTAGGTATAAGGGTTAAAAGCATTTGTTTTAATTTTGAGTGGTTGAGTAAAGGTCAAGCGAATGAAGGTCTATGTGTGATATTTGAGTAATATATATAGCATAAAAATATTATGAACTCAAAGGATTCAAATCATGTACTAGATGTGTATCAAAACATAAAGACATAACTGAAAGTAAACACATGAAAAAGGTAAGCTATAAGTTCCATGTATTCACATATCATTGCAACATGCAACAATGGTATATTCTGGAAACTAAATGAAAGTAGAGTAAAATTACACGAAACAAACATCTACAACATACATACTATTAATTCTCCAATTTATAATTACACAACACAATCAAAACTCTGTAATCAATTATATAACCAATAGTAAACAATCAAGATGGCACAATAAGTTCACAATTAAGATAATCTCATATATTCATAGAAAACTGTAATATAAGCTTACAAAATCACATGACCTCCAATGGCATCCAAAAATCAAACCCTCAACTCTAACTAAGTTTTACAATCTCTAGTTTCTTCCACAACCACATCTAGGTTCTACTTTTTGGGTTCGATAAGCATCCTTTTACTAAAAGTACCCTTTTAAATTAAAATGATGATTCAAATCAACAAAACAATTTTGAGATCCTATTTCAAAGGGATACATCATCTTACTATGATTCGAATTTCAGAGACTCATCTAATGTCTGGCTTGTCAAAATAAAACATCTAGAATGAGTTTGATATTTTTTTATACAAATTCAATAAATAATAATGACTAGTCTATAATTACGATGCCGACAAAAGGTTCCACAACGCTGCTTCATGTACTTGCAAAAACTAGAGCACTTAAAATTGCTACTTGAATATCCCGATATTTCCTTCACCTGATATTTTGGGGACAATTTTGCATGGTATCTTGCAATATATGAGTATCCATACCCCCCATAATGCTTAATTTCTCATTGCTTTTAGGATTTTTCTTCCTCTATTGTAGGAATCCTCGTTTCCAATATTTTTTCTATCCGAGAAACTTGTCGTTTATCTTCTTCAATTTATGAGATAACTTTCATAATTTTGTAAACATGATAATTAACTTAGTACTTTTGTCATTGAATTTGTGTGCTTTATTCTGTAACAATTGATTTTCCTATTTAAGCCCTCTGGCTTGACCTTTATATTTTTAATTCTCTTCTTCTGTTTCTAGTTAGTTTCATGTTCATTACTTGCAAGTTGAGGCGAAACAAATTTTCTTGTGCTGGAGTTTGTGCAACCAAATTCTCCTCTTTAAGCTTTCCATTAGTGTCAAAATCTACGCAAGGTTTATGCTCTTCTTCTTCTAAAATAATAGGAATACATGGCTTAGCTTCGGGTGAATAAGGAATGACTTTAATGGTTTCTTCTAAGCTATCCCAAAACTGTGCAACTCTCCTTTCCTTCTCTACTAATGAGCCTGATTCATCATCATAAGTTTCGTAAGGATAAACTACTTCTTTCTCTTTGCCCATTTCAGAGTTGTTTTTAACTTGCACTAAATCTGGAAACATGACTTTTTCCTTTTTCCTCATAGATTTCTTTGCAATTTATTATGGGGAAGCTTCAAGGTCGATGAAATTGCTTTCCTTCAAAGCAGTATCAAACCTAGATTTAAAATTCATCCTAAATTTATTAGTGGCCCTAGTATGTGGCTCTTAGAGTGGATTAACCTTAGGGTTACCTTGTTTTGTTCTTTGATTTTAATCTAGCCTTTGCCACCTATAAAATCACATTCATCTCCTATCTCCTATAAATTGGAATTTGTGAGAATGGGTTGTTTCGAAGCCTCTCTCATCTTTCGAGTCATTACTCTGCTTTCCCCTTCTTTCACATCTTCTCTGGTCGGCTTAGGGATAGGGTTCCCTAATTCCATTTGTAAATAAAATTTCAACTTTTTAGTTACAGGGTTCTTAGGATATGTATTAATTTTTCATGTCATAGTTGCTCGACTCCTACCTCCCTTCTTAACACTCAACTCTGTGGAGGAGCATTACATTTTTTTAGTGTTATATATCTCTATAGGTTTTGTTTTAGTAGAGGAAGTATTAGCAACTTAATGTGGGAATGGCATATTCTCCAGGGATATAAATTCAGAAGATAATAAAAATTGCTCCCACCCATGATTAAATTTCCCTAATTCTTACAGTATCAATAATTTAATAAGGGCTAGGTGATAAACACCACATTGGTTATCTGGGGATTTTCTTTCCCTATAGGCCATCTTCAACAAAATTTTAAGAAGATAGACTGGTAAATTCATTGATGAAACTTCATCCAAATGCAAGAGAAAGTGCATATGATAAAGGTGAACTGTGGCATACTTTCCCTCCTTAGTTATGTATCTTTGCACAAGTTTGAGGAGATTACAATATTCTATCTTTAACCAGGTTCTTGGTATACCCTTACGCTAATCTGGTTTTTGGTGATTTGCTTGCAAGAAACAATTGCATTTTGGAGCACTAACACCCTGTAACTTAATCCATCGCTCTCCCTCCTGTGGTAGCTTGCAATAATTTTCTATAGAATTCTCTGAAACCAAGAATGTGAGGTACCCCATTGTCACATTTTTACCTTCGAAATTATTTCCAAAGGCATGGGAAACTAGGGTGTGATGTACCTATAATTTCTATCAAAAACGAAACTAGACTACTTGTTTGAACTTTAGTCTGAACTCATGATAGGCTTCTAACAATTCGACTCCCATGGGTCATACCTAACCAATTGTCCACTCCTTCTCGATGACATCTCACATGGTTATGATAGAGAAACAAAATTTACTAGAGAGTTGAAACATTCACTGGAGCATAAACTAATTTGAGTAAAGGAATGAATGGCAATCTTGATCTATTGAGTGTTAGGGACTAATCATGTCATATGCAAGAACCATGTCACCTCATAGCTATGGTAAACTCATCTAAAGAAACCTCCATCCGATTTCATTGTTGTTGATGACGTCCACGTAATCGTTGTTGAGACTTAACAAGACCATAAGCAGATGCAGTACTGATTATTCTGACAATTTTGTAACGTTGCACATTCAATGTCACAACACAACTCCTGAACAGTTTGGTAGCACAGTTACATAATCATTCTGTAGTGCAGCTACTAAACTATTATGCACTGTAGCTTGCTTGAGGAAAATTTAGCCTTTAGGATTGATTTACTCTTTTCAAATGCTGAGGCTTGAGCACATGAACAATGCCTACAAGACTAACAACAAAACAAACCCTATGCAAACTTTGTGCCAACTGAACATGCTTCACTAACTAATTATCAAATTTAAAATAAAAAGAATAAATCAAGTATAAAAACCACACAACAAAACTTCAAGAATAAATGCTTGTCTTAAGTAGAAATTCTTGAGAAAGCTTTAGGATAGGTTTAAATTTATGGTCTCAATTTTTTGAATGTAGACAATCCTTGGTGTAGACCTAGGTACTAACATTGGCTCCTATTGGGGATATCACTTCCCTTTGAGGTGTTAAGAATCTGCAGATCAGTGTTCTTTCTATTCTGACTGCTTTATACTTTGTATCTTGTTACTAAAATCAACTAATGTTGAAAATAAAGGTGCAAAGATTATGTACTAGTGCTTCTATTGGTTTTGGAGTCTTATGAGAGAAATATACAGGTCACTGGTATTTACAATGGGATTAGGCCACCAACGACCATAGTAAATGAAGAAGTGATTTATAAAACACCCATTGACTAGGCCTCCAACAACCGTACTGCCATCAATACTTTCCAGAATAAAATTATTGTTATCAAAACATGAGAAATTTAGAATGGACCAAACCATAAACTGTCAAACCTACCATGTTTATTCCTTTCCTCCCTTTGAGCATCCCATCTTAAAACAAAATGACCAGGAGATAAAGTATCATATTTTGCTATTTTTTCATAAATGGATTTGTCCTTGTCATGGTTTTTCCGAGTTTTCTCCAACAATGATTCTCTTAGTTGTCGGGCTTCGATTATCTAATAAATCCTTCATTGAATAACATTTGGTTCCTCAACTTCATCCTTAAAAAAATTTAATACTGGAAAGACTTTTTGAACATGAAATATTGCATCAGTTCCATATATAAGTTGGAAGGGAGAAGTACCAATAGATTTTTCAGTACTTACCTTATTGGCCCAAAGTGCATATATAAGCCTCGTGTCCCATGTCCTTTTATTTTTAAACAATAATTTCTTGATGTTGTTGACTAGGTTTTTGTTTGTAGATTATGTAAGGCCATTACCTCGAGGGTAGTAAGGTGTAGAATGTGTGAGAAGTGTGTTATACCTTTCACAAAAGTGTACCATATCAGATGACTTAAAGGAAAGGACATTTATAGTTAGAAACATAGGTGGACATCCAAACCGTGCAAAACTATATTCCTCCAAAAAGTTCATGATTACACTTGTCAGTTTCCCTCCTTGTTGGAATAACTTATACCCACTTCGTGAAGAAGTCCGTTGCTGTCAGGATGTGCTTATGTTTCCCACTGGATGGATGATTAATTTAACAAATAAAATATAATCCCCATTGTTGAAAAGGGGCATTAACAACGATGTATATCAATGGAAAAGGCAACAGTTTTTGTCTTCCTGCAAATTTCTGACATTCAACACAGGATTGGACCTTGGAAAATACATCAGAGAATAGGGTCTGCTAGTAATATCCCACTCTTAGGATTTTGAGAGCTATCGTCTTCCAATATCTATGTCCCCAATAGGCTCCACTATGTCTATTGGGTGTGACCATATCAACATCATCCTGATCAATACATCTCAATAATACACCACCGGGAATCTGGGATCCTTCCAAAATAATTTTTTATTCACTATGCAATACTTTTGGGTTTTCAGCTTTAAAAACCTGAATGTTTTCCAATGAACATCAAGTGGACATTGCAAATTTAACATTAAAAAAACACATTATCTTTATACCAGATTGATGTTGAATCTTTATCTATAACCTGCGAATTCTCGTCATCTTTGTGTATCTCATTCAAACCAGACTGATTCAAAACTAAATTTATCCCAAGTGCTTTACAATTTGAGTCAGCAAGCAACTTAGCTAGACCTTGACCCTTTATTAGTTTCTTTATTTTTATTTCACTATCATGCTCAAGTAATATAGCTATCCACTTACCCTGCTTACCTTCATTGTCAGGATGAGCTAGAACATCTTTTACAACACAGCTGGAAACATATGCGATCACTCTTGATTGAAGAATATACAGTCTAAATTTTTTTAGGTATTTGATTAAGGCATAAGCCTATTTTTCAATGATATTATACCTCAATTGAACATCTGTTAACACCTTGTTGAACAATGTGACAGGCTGCTCATGTTCATCTTTATTTTTCTGCAATAAAACAACAACAACAATGTCTTTTGAAGCAAAAGCAAATGTAAGGAACTCTTTTGAGTAATCTGGGTTGATAAGCATAGGTGACTCAATTAAGGCTTGCTTGATCTATTCAAAAGACTCTCTAGCTTCTTCACTCCATCTAACTTCTGCATATTTTTGTAACATGACTGCAATATTCTTTATAATTTCAACAAAGTTAGAGATGAACCTTCAAAGAAAAATAATATTACCGAGAAAGGATTGATTTCCCTTTTTGTTTATGGGAAGATAAGGATTCATAATTGCATCTACCTTGTCCAAATCAATCTTAACTCCATGTTGTGAAACTATATGCCCCAGAAGTCTTCCTTCCTGCATTGCAAAGTTCGAATTTTTAGGATTGAGGGAGAGACCAATTTTTTTGTACTACAGGTTTGCTTGAGATGCTTGAGGTGCTCTTTAACTGGCTTGGAAAAAAATATAATGTCATCCAAGTAAATAATTATAAATTTATCGTTCTCTCCTACGAAGGTTATGTCCATAGTCCTCTAAAAGGTAGCCCCTGTGTTCATCAGGCCAAAAAGTATCCTGTCACACATGAAGGTCCCCTAGTGTGTCACAAAAGCAATTCTCTCTTTGTCTTCCTCGTGGAAAACAATATGGTTATACCCAGAAAACCCATCTATCATTGAAATACGCTATGCTCGAACTACCCTTTGCAAAATTTGGTCCATCTTTGGTAAAGGGTAGTTATCCTTCAAAGAGATTCTTTTAAAATTCTGAGAACCGACACACAATTTATTTACCATTCTACTTCCTCTCGGGTATGATATTAGTAACCCATGTAGAGAATCCAAAGGAATAATAATTTTGGCATCGAGTATCTTTTTCTGTTCCTTTTCAATAACTCGCAACAACATTGGGTTGACTTGCCTTAAATTCTGCCGAAATGGTTCGGTAATAGGTTTAAGAGGTATTTTATGATGGACAATACTTGTGTCAAAGTTCATCAAGTCCTCATAGGACCATGCAAACACATCTAGAAACTCCTTCATTAATTCCACATATCACTTCCGTTGTTCATCAGACAAAGCATTGTATAATTTCACCATTTTAGGCTCAAATTTGGTACAAGTATTGCAATCTATAATATTATCTTGAACATGATGAACCAAATGATCTTGTAATGTGTCTTGATTATAAAATAATATTTCAATTGGAACTAAACATTTGAATAAGAAATTACCTTTGAGTTCGATTATGTCATGACCAACAATTGTATTGTATAAATCCGAAATCTGCAACTCTTCAATTTCTTCCTCCTGATCAATCAAAGATCCAAAAAAATTCACCAATTGAATGTAAGAACCTATCAATTTATGCATCATCCTCAAATACTTGCCAATTTTTTACATTTCCTAGTACTGAAGTTATGTGCCTGACTTCCACAACATATGTATGACGAGGCTGAGTTGGCACCCTAAAAAAACTTGCAACCAATGCTAAGAAATTTGCAATCTCATTACAATTTATGGGAACAAAAGAAATGTTAAAAGCTAGCAAATAATTTTCAATCAAATCCCTCATTTTATTTTGGTAAACCATAATCCTTTTCTGTTTGTCTTGATAATTGTTTATGACTTTCTGAACTATTAATTATGAATCCCCAAATACTTCTAACTCTCGTATATTCATGTATTTTGCTGCCCTTAAACCTAAAACTAATTCTTCATATTCAACTATATTATTAGTAGCTTCAAATTCAAGGTTTTACATCAAAATAACTTCTTCATCAATAGGAGAAATTAACAAAAATACCTTCTCCATAACCTTCTTTGGAAGATGCATCATCAAAATACATCCTCCAAAGCTTATCATCAATTTATGCAAGTGGTTATTTTTGGACCTCTTTCTCAACATGTGCTGGAGCTTAACTTTGATCATCAAAGTGTAAAACACATGAATCTATACTTTCCCAAACAACATACAAAGGATGGTTGGATGGATTTTGATGTTCACTTATGAGATATGCCAACTGTACCTCTTTATATAACCGCCTTGTTTCACCCCCAAACACTAGAATTATGGCATACGAATAATCCATTTGTAATGTTCCTCTCATTTTCATGGTACAAGATCTAGACAATAACATTCCATATTTTGGGGGAATATCAACTATAACCACATCCATTAGAATGCTCTTCATTTGGAGATGGGATAGGCTAACTACTAAATCCTTTATAACCCCTATAAATTTTACAACTCTAGAATTAAAGGCATATAGGTCATGAAAAGGTTTAGTAATACTCAATTCAAGTGCTTCCATTACTACCTTTGGCATTAGATTATGTGATGCACTAAAGTCAAGGATGAAACTGTGAAGCATCTTATCATGAACGCGCATGGTAATATAAAAAGGAGGTAAGCATGATTTTTCATCTAGCTGCGGGCCAAAAACAATTTTTGGATTCTCATCTTGGAGGTTCACTATATCAGTAGGAAGGACATCTATAGAAGGCTGTAATATTTTTAGAATGGAATGTTTAAAAGGTTGATTCTTTACTAATTCAGTCAAAGGGATGAGAATTTTGATTTTTCCTATCTCTTGTTCAAGATTGAAGGAACCAAAAACATTTTCAGCATCATTCGCCTCTACATTCTTATATTTTCTACCCAATTCGTCTTGTTTCTTCTCTGTATCTTTTCCTGATGCTTGATTTTCCACAGTTGCAACTTTCTTCTAAGGTGTCCGAAAGCCAATTTTCTATCTTGACTTGAGGTCATATTTCCTCTACCAATTTAACTAAACCATGTCATCAAATCTACCCTAAATATGACTTATCAACAAAGATCGTTCATATTCATCATGTGTGAGAAATTTTACCAACCGATTTTCATCAAGGAGTTGAACCTTTCGACCTAATTCTTCAAAATCCTAATCATTTAACTCAATAATTTCATCCTCTACAGTATTTTGTAGTAAAGGCTTAATTTTTGGGTCTTCATTCTCTCTCCTCTCTCTTAGGAAGAACTAAGGATTCAGAGGCCTATGAAATTGATTTGGATTCATATTAGGAGTTTCTTGTGCAGGTTTGTTTTGAGTTTTGTTACGAACCTCTAATTTGGTTAACTTGGAATTAAAGTCCTTAATCATTTTTTATATTTCATCGATTTCAAGGTCGTGAGACTTGGTGCCAAAGGTTGAAGGTCCAACTTCTTCTTTTTTGTTTTCTTTTACTAGTTTATTGATACTAATGTTTGAATCTAAGTCTATTATCATAAATGAGATTATATTCTACTTCTAAAGAAGATTCTTGCATATTTACAAGGGTTATAACCCTTCCTTCTCTAAGTAAGAGAGAGAAATTTACATCAAATGCATTAGCAAATGTGAGTTTGGAAGAGGTCTCTGTGGGTTTAATTTCAATAGGAATTTATTGTACATTTTATTGAACCTTTTATTAAAATCAGTGACAGACTCATCAAATTTTATTTTAGGAGCTCCAATCTATTTGATGTAATACATATATATATTTTTGTCTCCCCATTGCTTCATGAAAGCTTCTTCCAATGCATCAATTTCATTTATGGAATTGGCAGGAAATTCCCGGAACCATTTCTTAACTTGCCCATACATACTTTGTATGAAAACCCTCATCTAATTAACATATTCATTCTCAATATTCTGGTTATTTGCATAATCATAATAAGCTTTGAGATTTTCTTCCGTAGTAACTTCTACCTGCCCATTGAATCTTGCTTCTACCTGCCCATTGAATCTTGGGAGGTACTTTAGATAGTCACCACCGATTAAGGAATTCAAGGGTTGTGTTAACACTAGAGGGTCATACCTAGTAGCTATGATGGTGTCCATCCTATTAGCGGGTTGACCAACCATTATGGATATATTATGAGTTTGATAATAAGTTGATGCCTTGACTTTAAATTGACTAATATGAATTTAACTGGTGAGTGGTGTATAAGGTGATGAAGTAGGTGTCAGAGGTTTATGAAACTCAAACTACTCAAACTTCAGAAGTTCTTCCTTCACTTATATTGATGATAAGGCATATGTATAAACTTTAAAAGCAACAGTTCCAGTTTCAGGATCAAAAGCTTCAATTTTAGAAATGGACATAGAAGGGGATGATTTTCTTTCTTCTTCCACTAAAGGTAGTGATTATTCTACAGGAACTCCCAAATTGATTTCTTAACCTAAATTATCCTATACAAAAGAATTCGATGTATGTGTACATGTATATGCAAATCTATAACAAGCTCTAGATTCTCTGATAATTTCCTCTAGATCAAGCATGGATAAAATCAGAGGAGAAGATGGATTTCCTCGAGTCCCAGTCTTTCTGGAAGCTATAGTTATACAATAAAATTACAAGGTGAAAATCGTATTCTTTAACACTGTCTGACTTTTGTTCACATAAAAAATTAGATCTAATTGGTAGAAATTTCCTAGGGAAGATAACTTCGTGACTTCGTCCCTAGAAACGGTGTTAGGAAATGTTATCCCTAAGGTCTACACCGTATTGCTACAGGGAAAATGTACGACACTTAGGTAAAAGGGTTGAAAGCATTTGTTTTAATTATGAGTGGTTGAGTAAAGGTCAAGCCAAGGAAGGTCTATGTGTGATATTTGAATACTATATATAGTATAAAAAGACTATGAACTCAAAGGATTCAAATCATGAACTAGATGTGTATCAAAGCATAACGACGTAATTGAAAGTAAAAACATGAAAAAGGTAAGCTACAAGTTCCATGTATTCTCATATCGTCCCAACATACAACAATGTTATATCAAGGAAACTAAATGAAAGAAGATTAAAATTACATGCAATAAACATATACAATATACATACTATTAGTTCTGCAATTTATAGTTATGCAATGCATTCTAACTAGGATTAATTCTTATGGTTACCCTGTTTTCTTCTCTAATTTTTAATCTGGCCTTTGCCACCTGTGAAATCACATTCATCTCCTACCTCCTATAAACTAGGATTTTTGGGAATGGGTCATTTCAAAGCCCCTATGATCCTACGAGTCATTACTTTAGTTTCCACTTATTTCACATCTTCCTGGGTTGGCTTAGGGATAGGGTTTCCTGATTCCTATTGTAAAGAAAGTTTCAATTTTTTACTTATAGGGTTCTCTGACTTTGTATTAATTTTGCGTTTCCTAGTTGCCCAACCTCTACCTCCCTTCTTCACACTTGACTCTGTTAAGGACCTTGCAATTTTTCCAATGTTGTATATATCTGTAGCATTTGTTTTAGCAGAGGAAGTATTAACAACTTCATTTGGCTATGGAAGATTATCTAGGGTTATAAATTTAGAAGATAAGGGGTTGGTGATAAACACTGTGTTGGCTATTTGGGGATTTTCTTGCCATAGCGACCAACTTTGAAAAACTTTTAAGAAAATATAATGGTAAATTCATTAATGTAACTCCATCCAAATTCAAGAGAAAGCACATATGATAAAGGTGAAACATGTAATACCTTCCCTCTCTGGTTATGTATCTCTTCACAAGTTTGAGGAGATGATTTTATTCTATCTTTAACCAGGTTTGTGGTATACCTTTATGCCAATATGGGTTTTGGTGATTTGCTTGCAAGAAATGATTCAATTCTGGAACATTAACAGCCTGTAACTTAAACCATTTCTCTCCCTCCTGCAGCAGGACACAAGAAATTGCTATGGAGTTCTCTAAAACTAGGAATGTGAGGTACCCCACTGTCACATGTTTACCTTTGAAATTCCTTGCAAAGGCCTGGGAAATTGGGGTGTGATGTCCTTGTAATTTCTGGAAAAAAATGAAACCATCTCGCTTGTTTGAACTTCAACATGAACTCAATATAGGCATCTAAAAATTCAGCTCCCATGGGTTCATACCTAACCAATTGTCCACTCCTTCTCGATGACATCTCACAGGGTTATTATATAGAAACATAATATTAGCATAGATTTGAAGCATTCACTAGAGAATAAATTGATTTGAGTAAAGGAATGAATGATAATATCGGTCTATTAAGTGGTAGAGGTTAATCATGTCATTTTCAAAAACTATGTCACCTCCCAGTTGTGGGAAACTCATAGAAATAAACCTCCAACTAATTTCATTATTGTTCATGACCTCCATGTAATTGATGTTCAGACTTAACAAGACCAAAAATAGATGCAATACTGATTATTCTGACAGTTCTGTAACATTGCACATTCAATGACACATCACAACTCCCAAACAATTCGATAGTGTAGTTACATAATCATTTTGTAGCATAGCTACTAAACTGTTATGTAGTGAACCTCGCTTAAGGAAGCTTTAGCCTTCAAGACTAATTTCCTCTTTTAAAATGTTGAGGCTTGAGCACAAGAACAATACCTGCAAGACTAATAACACAATAAACCCTATGCAGACTTTGTGCCAACTCAAAATGCTTCACTAAATCATTATCAAATTGAAAACAAAAAAGAATAAATCGAACATAAAAAATACAAACAAAAATTTAAGAATAATTGCTTGTCTTAGGTAAAAGTTCTTGAGGCTGCTTTAGGATAGGTTTAAATTTAGGGTCTCAATTTATCTAAAGTAAACAATCCTAGGTGCAGACCTAGGTACTAACAAGGGGCATACTTGGACGAATAAGTGAGGAGGACCTCATAAAAGTGCAATTCGTTTATACCATTTTCTAGTCTTAGAAACCCCCTTAAGGAAGGTGATCACCATGGAAGAAAAACATCTTACCAATGTTAGGGTTAGATCATTGGCCCATTTTCATACGTTGGGATAGCTCAAGAAATCCTAAACCCAAACCTTTTCGGTTGGATTTTTTTATTAAAGAATCCATACATCCTATACAACATGAAAATTTGATGGGAACAGACGGGGGGGATGACAGGCTAGAAGATGTGTTAAGTTTTTATGGTTATATCAAATCTTATAACATTTAGCATCATAACAACATAACCATAAGCAAAAATATCAATGAAAGATATACAAGCACAACCACAAAAAAGAACACAAAGATTTATCCTAGGAAAACCTCATGGGAAAGAAAACACAACAAAACTTCCTCTATATAAGATGTATACAATACAACAAAAAACAATTGTTCTCCTCCTTCTATTATGTCTCTCTCTCTCTCTCTCTCTCTCTCTCCTATGAGCTACATAAGTGAGTGAGTGTGTCTAAATGAGGAACACATCTCCTCTATTTATACTCTTTTCGTCACTTGACTTTTGCACTAGAGAAGTCAACCCCAATAAACTGTCTGGGTCGAATTCACCTAGGAATACTCAAAAACAATATATTATATTATTTATTAGGGTGCTAAAGACCCGACATAAGAGGAGGCTTTAACTCATGAATCTATGATGACCAAATACAATAGTAACACCCCGTTGGAGGAATAATAACATCTCCCTTGGGTTACATCAATAAAATACATTTAGAATATCCTTTGAAGTTACAATATTTCAACACCCCCCCTTAACGAGAAGGTTATTCTAATGACAACATCATCACAAACTATAGGAGAACAGAGAGACAATTACAACAATACATCAAGGTAATACATCTATACGTCACAAGAAGTTTTCACAACTAGTAACTGGAACAGTTACTCTTCATCTTCTACATCACATGATCACTTGATCCTTTTCAGCAACGCTTCGATCTTTCGATCCTTCATAGTAGCACTTTGATCTTCTGATCCTTTGTAGTAGTACTTTTATCTTCTAATCCTTTGCAGTAGTACTTCGATCTTCTGATCCTTTGCAACATCACTTCGATCTTTCGATCCTTTGCAGCAGCACTTCGATCTTCTCGATCCTTTGTAGCGGAACTTCAATATCCTCGATCCTTTGTAGTATGACTTCGATATTCTTAATCCTTTGTAGGAGCACTTCAATCTTCTTTATCCTTTGCAGCAACACTTCAATATTCTTTATCCTTTGTAGCAACACTTTGATCTTCTGTAGTAGCCTTCGGATCTTCTTGATCCCTTGTAGCAGCACTTCGATCCTTTTGATCCTTTTGCAACAACAATTTGATCCTTTCGATCCTTTGTGACATCAATTTGATCCTTCTTGATCCTTTGCAGCCGCACTTCAATCTACTCAATCCTTCACTACTGTACTTCGATCTACTTGATCCTTCACTACCACGCTACCTGTAGTACACATGATCTATTTGCAGGATGATCGATCTTGATCACTTTAGGACATAAGTCCAAGGACGATGCAATCCTCCATCAGCATGATCCATGAAATCGATCAACTGAATCATCTACAACTAAATGTTGATCTCGATCGCATCCAATGCTGGCCCTATCATCCGTGACGACTCATCATAGCACATCCATACCACACAGGTTAGGACCACTCGCAAGTGAGTGTTATACTACGGTATCTACACTCATGTGTAGGTATACTCTACCATGTAAGAGTATTGTCTGCAGAGGACATCTAGACCACATACAAAATGTCGGCCCATCGTCCGTGAGGACTCATCGTAGACCATCCATACCACACAGGTTAGGACCACTCACAAGTGAGTGTTATACTATGGCATCTACACTCACGTGTAGGTATACTCTACCATGTAAGAGTATTATCTGCAGAGCAGATCTCGACTGCATACACTGTTAGATTTTTATCATTCAAGCTACCATTATGATCTTAGGATCTTTAACTGAGAGAATAATATGCACAACAATAAAACACAAGCACAACACAAGAGACAAGAGACACAAAGAATTTTCCTCAGGGAAACCATAAAGGAGAAAACCCTGCAACTTCCTCAGAGATAGAATCAGCACAAAAGGTAAAACCCCAAAACAGTAAGATGATCTCCTAACAGCAGCAGTCTCTCTCTCTCACACTGAGAGAGCTTCTCCTCTCTCACTCATGCACCCCAATGAGTGTGTGTGTGTGTCCTAAATAGAGATACTCACTCTCTATTTATATTCTTCCGTTCACTTGGAACCCATTCCATCATGTCGGCCTCACTTAACAATTACTTATTAGAGCCGACATCTCTAGGAGTGTCTAATAACCCTAGTGCCCCACCGCTTGTGGGGACTTTGCCTCCTCCAACTAATAGGAGGGTAACCCAATGGTGGGGACTATTGACCTGACTTATAATGACTCACCTAGGGTTGAATTCACTAGGATAGTCTAATAACCCTAGGGCCCCACAACTGTGGGGACTTTAACCCTTGACCAATAGGAGGGTTACCCACAATGACTTGACATGACTTTCTCATTATAGAAACTTTCCAGAAAAAACATCGGGGTATGACATGACTCAAGTACATTACAATACATCCTGGAATGAACATCGGGTTACAATAGATAAGAAATACAAGTGAATACATTCCAAAGTTACAATTACATCAACACTCCCTCTTAACTAGGAAGGTATTGTCTTGACACAATTTATCAGCACAAGTCTTCTTCTCTGTATCATCTGGGTCATCATCAAGTCCTTGTCATCTTCAAGTCATCTTCATCTGGATCTGGATCATCATCACTGGATCTAGATCATCACTCGATCTGGATCATCATCACTGGATCTGGATCATCACTGGATCTGGATCATCACTGGACATCGTCATTGGATCTGGATCATCACTGGACATCGTCACTGGATCTGGATCATCACTGGATCTGGATCATCATCACTGGATCTGGATCATCACTGGACATTGTCACTGGATCTGGATCATCAGTCGATCTAGATCATCACTGGACATCGTCACTGGATCTGGATCATCATCGTTGGATCTGGATGATCATCACTGGACTAGATCTGGATCTCTTGGATTCATCATAACTGGATCTGGATCATAGCTCGATTTGGATCTCCTTTGGTCATCATCATATGTGCTATCTCATGATTCTTCTCGTCATAGGAGGTTCTACAGAGCCAACCTTCTTTCATGCTGGGTGTATTCCTACCTCCTCGTAGGTCTTTGGTCGCCCTTACATCTGACCTACTCGTCAGAATGGAGGTAGCCCTTACATCTGACCTACTTGTCAGAATGGCCAGCACTCACATCTAACATGGGAGGAACTTAATCCTTTAGCCATGACAGAATGGAACAACCCTTACATCTGACCTACTCGTCAGAATGGCGATAGCCCTTACATCTGATCTGCTCGTCAGAATGGCCAACACTCACATCTGACATGGGAGGAACTTAATACTTTAGCCATGACAGAATGGCACATCCCTTACATCTGACGTACTCGTTAGAATGGTGGTAGCCCTTACATCTGACGTACTTGTCAGAATGGCTAGCACTCACATCTGACATGGGAGGAACTTAATACTTTAGCCATGATAGAATGGCACAGCCCTTACATCTGACCTACTCGTCAGAATGGCGGTAGCCCTTACATTTGACCTACTCGTCAGAATGGCC
>LPNX010421090.1:407937-433615 GCA_001517045.1 Pseudotsuga menziesii | reverse complement strand
CATGGGAGGAACTTAATCCTTTAGCCATGATAGAATGGCTCAGCCCTTACATCTGACCTACTCGTTAGAATGGCGGTAGCCCTTACATCTGACCTACTCTTCAGAATGGCCAACACTCACATTTGACATGGGAGGAACTTAATATTTTAGCCATGACAGAATGGCTCAGCCCTTACATCTGACCTGCTCATCAGAATGGCTATGGATCTCAACACTCATATTTTACATGGAAGGAACCAATCCTCTCACCATGACAGAATGGCTTAGCCCTTACATCTGACCTGCTCCTCAGAATGGCTATGGGACTCATCACTTTCCCTTGGAGGAAACTTCTATCTAGAGAACACCAAGCTTCTCCCTGAAGTACTCAAACTTCACCCTAGCCAATGGCTTCATCAACACATTAGCTATCTGTTCCTCCATCGCAACATACTGGAGCTTCACTGCTCCCCTCTGCACAATATCCCTGATATAGTGATACTTGATCTTGATATGCTTCGACTTGTCATGAAACACTGGATTCTATGACAACTTTATGCAACTCTGGTTGTCACAATGTATACAAGTAGCATCCAACTGGAGATCAAATAAATCAGACAGTAGCTTCCTCATCCATACTGCCTCACAACTAGCTGAATAAGATGCGACATACTCTGCTTCAGATGTACTCAGTGCCACACAGGATTGCTTCCTTCTAAACCAAGAGATCACACCTGATCCCATATTGAAGCAACATCCTGAAGTGTTCTTCCTATCGATGGCCCTTCCTGCCCAATCTGAATCAACATAACCCTCCAGGTTAATCTTCTGATTCACATCATACTTGAGCCCATAACCAATTGTACCCCTTAGGTACCTTAGAATATGCTTTGCAACAATCAAGTGAACATGTCTCGGATTTGTCAGGAACTGGCTCAAGGTGTTCACAGCAAAGCAAATATCTGGTCTTGTGTTCGTCAGGTATATCAAGGACCCAATCATCTGACGATACATCGTAGCATCAACTGTCTCTGATGAAGCATTACTCAATAGCTTCATGTTCGATGCCATAGGTGTGGTCATGGCCTTGCAGTCAATCATCCCGAACCTCTTCAAGATCTCTACTGCATACTTCCTTTGTCCAAGGAATATTCCATCCGCATTCTTCCACACCTCCATGCCTAGAAAAATAGTGCATCGACACATAACAGGAGCATCACTGGTCTTCCACCTTCAACCTTGAAGCAAAGGTTGGAATCTACTTTACTCTCATTAAAGCCTAGAGTCATTAGTAATCTATCCATCCTATCATACCATGTCGAACCTTAGATCTTCTGCAGTCACTCCCTTTGAAGCGGAGCATCATACTCCCTCTATCTTCTGTACTCTATGCACTGAAACATTATGTACTGGAGTGACAAGTAGCTTCCTATGCTACTAATATTCTATGTGACCATCTAGTGTATAGACTTGCATATTCAACCTTGTAGCAAAGGTTAAGATCTTCATCAAGCTCATCATATATGTGTTTAAACTCTTACTGGTTGCAAATGTCTCTTCGTAGTCTAGGCCTTCTTTTCATGAGAATCCTTGTGCTACGAATCTTGCTTGTATCCCATGATGTTTCCATCTACTGCATGATGGAACTACGAACTTCCCTTCATGTATTGATACTGTATCCTAGACATCATTCTTCTTGAACTGGAATTATTCATAGCTTGAAGGTTCTGCATCAATGAAGTCGTTGTATTCGTCATATTCATCTTGAACTGTCGTCACTTGTTCTTCGGAACAAGTCTCATCCTTCTTTACTTGTAGGCGATTATGTATGCGATCTTTCCTACAAGTCAAATGCATTTGTATGGTTAGAAACATTTCATAAGGAATATTGATACTGGAAAATTCTTATGCATAAATATGTGATCATGCAACTACTTTAGCCAATACAACATTCATCCATATCTCACGAAACTTTTCTAGATGCCTTCCATCTCTACCAGGACAACATTGAGATTGTGCACTAATCCAATATGTCAGCAAAGAGGTTTCATTATAGATAAGTAGCAATGGAGAGTTTGTATAGCACCATGAGCTACTTACCCATCACATGCATATTAGTAGTATACTGTCGTTAATGCAAACATCCTATCATGCATAATACATCAACTGAATATAAACAAATGCATAACAAAACAATATCATGAAATGACAATTGAATACTTATCTTTATTTGTTTCATGGGTAGACTCCTTGAATCTTTAGCTTCATCGTCTTCTTCATTCATTATAGCATCGTTTCTTATCCAAATGATAAGATGAATAAGAGGTACTTCAAGATTTGAGTTCTTCATATTGCTCATTGCTTAAGGGATCGTCTTTGGATGGTGAGAGATTGATCTCCCATATTCTCTTCTCTTCTTATGAGTTGAGCTTCTTCTCAGAGTCTGCTAAAAGTAATCACTTCCTTCTGGCACACATTCATCGAATGAATGAATCCCATGATCCTGGGAGGCCATTCAAGGTGGCTATCACCACTTCTACATTCTCCACTTCTTCTTTATCGCTGCAAGTTGTTTTTTTGATTTGAGAGACCCTTGTAAAGTATGACTGCATAGTCTCTGCATTCTGAATCTTCACATTCTTCAACTAGTTTCTTAAGGTCATCTTCTGATGTATGTTCTTCCCTTCAAATAGCTTGGTCAAGTAATCAAATATCTTTGGTGTCTTTAGGGAAGACACTTGTAGTACAAGTTGATTCGTGACTGAATCAACAATGATCTTCTTGGCCTTGACCAAGTTCTTCTTGTGTAAGGATTCTAGCCTCATCTCAATCTGGAAGTGGAACCTCTCTACTCATGTAGGTGTCCCATTCATTTTTTTTTCCAGAGAGATCATATAATTCCATGCTTGGAAGTTGTCAACTTCACCAAGCTTATCATCAAGCTGATGTGATAGATCACTTTGAAATGAGAATCTCAAATGAAAATAACAATAGATTAGATCTTATCGATTTGAGGTGTTCGTCCTGGTTCCAGAGCTGGATGTTCTAAGGTTTGTTAGAGAAACCCCAATTTTCAAAACTTGGAATCTTTTAGATATGATTGGATAGAAATGTATATCTCTTCAAATGGAGCTATCCAAAGTACTCATTTTCTGAAAACAGTGGAGGGAAGCCCCAATTTTCCAATTTCTCCTCCAGAAATGCCTGTCACTGTTGTTGCAGTATCTCTGAAATTACTACTCCTCTATGTCTAAAAATTCACACTAAGGTAGCCTTGCATGTCCCTATTCCAAAAACATATGTTTCATCAGAATTGGTTTCACCAATTGGGACTTATGATCATTTTCCCAAGGTGACTTGTTACAAGACTGTTCAGAATAGTGAAGTTGTACGGACTTCCACGTGTCACTGGTTCATCTTATGAGTCTGAATCTCGGACCATAGAAATTAAAGTCCGTTCCCTTTCTAGAACAGCTTTAGAAATCTCATTTGGATCTGTGTAGCCCAAGATATAGCAATTCTCCCTAGGTGTCCTGTTTAGGGATGAATTCTGGAAGAGGCTGGAATCCTAACTTGGAGGGATCATATCTCCCAGAATACAGTGAATCGGAGGCTGAATTTCAGACACAGTGTAAATCAGGATTTCAGCTTCAGAATTTGCAATTTTCATTTCTTGAAACTTTGCAAATCATGGGATATAGTGAATGTACTAATACTTAACAGTTTTTGGTATTTAGGGTTTTTCTAGCTCAGGGTCAAACTAGGGTTTGACTTTCCCACAGTTTCACCCAACCAAAAAACTTGATCCAGGTCTTTAAACTTTGGTTTTGATGAGGAGATCAATCCTATGCTGGGCTTACTCAAAAATTCCTCTTCTGTAGAAATCCCTAATTTTCGCACCGAAAAACTGAAAATGCTCGGAATTGAATTTCGCTTCGACAGAAAGATGCGCCCTTCAATGGAGAGTCAACATAGCATACTTTTGCTGATGCATTGTGGAGAGAGACCCAAAAGGTAAGAATCCCTAGCTTCTGCAGCTGCATAATGTCTTATTCTTAGGTTAGCTCTGATTCCATGTTATATTTTTATCATTCAATCTACCGTTATGATCTTAGGAGCTTTAACTGAGAGAATAGCATGCACATCAATAAAAACACAAGCACAACACAAGAGACAATAGACACAAATAATTTTCCTTGGGAAAACCATAAAGGAGAAAACCCTGCAACTTCCTCAGAGATAGAATCAGTACAAAATGTAAAACCCCAAAACAATAAGATGATCTCCCGACAGTAACAGTCTCTCTCTCTCACACCGAGAGAGCTTCTCCTCTCTCACTCATGCGCCCCAATGAGTGAGTGTGTGTGTCCTAAATAGAGAGAATCACTCTCTATTTATATTCTTCCGTTCACTTGGAACCCACTCCATCATGTCGGCCTCACTTAACAATTACTTACTAGAGTCGACATCTCTAGGAGTGTCTAATAACCCCAGTGCTCCACCGCTTGTGAGGAATTTGCCTCCTCCGACCAATAGGAGGGTAACACAATGGTGGGGACTATTTCCCTGACTTATAATGACTCACCTAGGTTCGACTTCACTAGGATAGTCTGATAACCCTAGGGCCCCACAACTGTGGGGAATTTAACCCTTGACTAATAGGAGGGTTACCCACAATGACTTGACATGACTTTCTCATTATAGAAACTTCCTAGAATAAACATCGGGGTATGACATGACTCAAGTACATTACAATACATCTCGAAATGAACATCGGGTTATAATAGATAAGAAATACAAGTGAATACATTTCAAAGTTACAATTACATCAATATACACAATGTCATCCCATCGGAGAACATCCATACCACACATGTTAGGACCAATCCCAAGTGAGTGTTATACTACGTTGTCCGTGAGGACTCATCATAGAGCATCCATACCACACAGGTTAGGACCACTCCCAAGCAAGTGTTATTCTATGGCATCTACATATGAATGTAGGAATACTCTCCATGCAAGAGTATCGTTTACATAATAGATCTCAACTGCATACAAAATGTTAGTCCTGTCATCCATGAGGAGTCATCATAGATCATCCATACCACTAAGGTTAGGACCACTCATGAGCGAGTGTTATTCTATGGTATCCACAACTGAATGTGGGTACTGTCCATGAGATTAACATCTGCAGGGCCATCCTTAACTAGTAAGGATTAATCTCATGAACATAGTGTTATACCTGCTATCCTCGAGAGAGGATACTATCGTCCACAAGTGAATGTTGGTACTCTCCATGCGAGAGTAGAATATTCAGGGCCATCCTTATCTAGTAAGGACCACTCTCATGAACATAGTGTTATTCCTGCTATCCTCGAGAGAGGATACTATCGTCCACAAGTGAATGTGGGTACTTTCCATGTGAGAGTAGCATCTGGAGGGCCATCATTACCTAGTAAGGACCACTCTCATGAACATAATGTTATACCTGCTATCCTCGAGAGAGGATACTATCATCCACAAATAAATGCCAGACCTTGTCAGCATATTTAGGTATACTTGGCCTCTTTCATGCTGGAGCATCATTGTCATCCCATCATCAATGTCAGTCTCATCATCACTCCCCATTTTTTGGGAGGATCCATATTTTCAACCTGCTCCCCCTTTTTTCGATGAGGGTTCATAGTCTCGACCTATTCTTCATTTTCGAGGATAGTCCATATCTTCAACTTGTTCCTCCTTTCTGAAGAAAGTCCATATCTTCGACTTGTTCTTCCTTTCTGAAGAAAGTCCATATCTTTGACTCGTTCTTCCTTTCTGAAGAAAGTCCATATCTTCGACCTATTTCTCCTTTTCGAGAAGGGTCCATACAACCACTGTTCCTCCTTGCAAGGAAAGTCTGTAGTATCATCATCACTGTTCCTCCTTGTGAGGAAAGTCTTCAGTATCAACATCACTATTCCTCCTTGCGAGGAAAGTCTATAGTATCAACATCACTGTTCCTCCTTGTGAGGAAAGTCTCAAGCTTGTCATGGAAGCTTGGTCACCACATCAACAACTTGCTCATCAGTACTCACATACTAGAGTTTTATGTCTCCCTTCGGTACCATATTCCACAGGATTCGTTGTCATCTGGTTGTCACAAAGAAACACTGTGGTATCCATGTCAAATAGTCCTGACACCATCTTTCCGAAGCCATATGGATTCCCAAATAACGGAGCAAGATGTAATGTACTCTTCTTCAATTGTATTGAGAGAAACACTGGACTAAACCATGATATCATGGCGGATCCTAGACAATAACATCCACCTGAGGTGCTCTTTCTATCAGTGGCACTTCCTGCCCAATTTGAATCCATATATCCATATGATTTGTAGTCATGATCTCTACCGTAGTAAAGTCCCAAGTCTGTCACACTTTTAAGGTACCTCATCATGCTTTGCAGCTATTAGGTGAACACATCTAGGGTTACCTAGATACTGACTCAAGGTGTTCACATCAAAGCATATATCTGACCTTGTGTTCGTCAGATACATCAATGAATCAATAATCTATCTGTACCGAGTCATATCCACTAACTCTGATGTCTCATTAGACAACAACTTCATGTTGGTATCCATGGGTGTGGCCATGGCTTTATAATCAAACATATAAAATTTTTCTTTAAGATTTCCAAATCATACTTTCCCTGGTTCGGAAAGATTCCTTCTAAGATCTTCCACACTTCTAGCCTAAGGAAATAATGCATCAATCCTAGATCTTTTCATCTTGAATTATTTAGATATCTTCTTCTTACTGTTATCACTCATAATGTACCCAGGTTGCAAAAGGTAAATCCCAAAGGTAACAGCAAAAACCACTTCAGAGATAAACTGGCTTTCCTTTCCAGAGAGGGATCTCTCAAATATAATTTTAACAAGGCCAGATATAAGAATCAACACTTAAACATTATGTAGATGGTTGAAACAATACACATAACCATTGGGCAATGGAGTCAAAATATATAAAGATAGCACAAAGGTCACATACATGAGATTTCATCAAAGGCAAGATAACCATTTAGTTAAAGTCATTCATTGATTTCAGGTGGAAAAGGAAGAAGTATGAACAATCCATCAATATAGAGCATCATAAGATGAATTCCATATTAAATTTAGCAGAAACATTTATGAAATATCTGAAACAATAGTCAGAGCACAACAAGTATGAATTCTAACTATTCAACACTACACTTCAGATATGAGGAAAACAAAATGGAATGTAAGCACTAGAGAAAAAACAATTACATAGGAAAGAAAATCATAAACTGTAATGTAGACGACACAAGAATCTCTAATAATCCACACGCATTCAACTTTGTTATTAAAAAATTATATGTCCTCAAAAAACATTGATCCAACATATGGGTTCCAACCCTCAATACATCAAGTAAATGCAAATTTATACATAAATGATTCCTTCCCAAGAAGATTTAATAACTGAATAATATGTTTAATCAAAGTCTTTGTAACCATATCCCTAACAACTAGGAATAAACTACATGCTTTGATTCTGATAACATATCATTTAATTAAAATCGACTTGGTGATAGCAAGGCCTGAATAAACAGCTCCACAACGCGCAACACCTGTTTTTTAAGAATGAAGAATATACTTTGTCTTCCCGAATCTCTCCACAGTCCTCCAGTGTTCTGCGCTTGGCATTTCATACTCGGTCATTTCTCTGATAGACACCTACAGATCCATATAAGCCTCATAAGATACAGTGGGAAGTCCTCCTCTGACGATCAAAAATTTTTGCAATATTTCGAAGTCTTCTGTCAACTTGTCCACGATGATTTTCCCAGTCAGTCCTTTTACCAAGTCATCAAACTTGGAATGGTCCATACGGTTTTGTACTAGTAGGCTATGATAATGTTCCTGAGAAAAAAGTCTTCCTTCTTCATCCCAGAAAGAGGCAAGGCCATCTTCAAACAATTCTCTAAAGGCATGCTTGAAATTATTAATTTGTGAAGACATCTCATCCGCCTTATCTTGTACTACTTTCATAAGCTGATGTTTGTTAATGAATTTTTTCAACCATAGTACAATAGCCACTTTGTCTTTAATCCCTATATCCTACAAATTTTTATAAGTTAATGAATTCAAGAAATTCCGTGCATTCTGAGCTGTACTTAGGGGCTTCCTCTCCATGGTCTCATTCGCTAATTTTAATCTTTGATTGGCTAAATTAACCAATTCACTCTGGTCATCAATGAAATTCAGATAATGTCTGAAGTTAGTAATCTCTACAGATAATGTATCCCGAATTATATGCTTGGCTCCTTGTAGAGACCCCTTTCCTATATTCCTTTCTTTTAATTCATTAAACTTATTCTGCAACTGACTTTTGTCATGTAATATTTTGTTCTTGTTTTCAACCATTTTAGTCGGTTCAGATTTGATCCTCTCATTTTCTTCTTTTAATTCCTCGATTTCTACATCTTTCAAGCTTACTTGTGACATTGGTACTAACAAATAATCAGTAGAAAAATCACTTAAAGGCTTTTCAATATTTACAATGGACAAATCTGCATCAATAGGGGTCTGGCTCATTAATTCGTCCATAATTTATTTCTCGTCATTCTGATCTTTCTTTAATTGTGAAATTTGTGTCATTAACTCAGTTCTCTCTGTTTCTCATTTATTCTTTTCCTCTTGCAGCTTCACCATTTTCCCTTTATATTCCATCATTTCTTGATGAATTTTATCTTTCTCCTCTTGCAATGCCAACAAATATGAGGACCGAGCATGTTCAGAACTTGGAATTTTCAACTTCTTTTTTAATACTTGAATGGAATTATCTTTTTCCTCCAAAAGTCTCCTGATGTCTTGTGTGTTTCCTGGTTCATCTCCCGAGCTTATAACATCTTCCTGTAGCTTCTTTATTTGGATTGAATTCGCTTTATTCTCAATTTTTTCGTGCTTCAACTGGACCTCCAACTTATCCACTAGAACTTGCAATTTGTTAATTTTTATCATGGCATGTAACAAATATGAATAAATTATATCCCCTATCTGTTTGTGAAGCTGTATCTTGTCAGGTACACTGATTTTATCCAATATTATCTCCATCTCAGCCACTTTTTTGTCACTTACCATAGCTAATTTTAAGGTGTTCCTCTCTACATCCTGAGTGGAAATCAGTGATGCCTTTGGGTTGCCTAGACTACTTACTCGTGGAAGTATATTTTTAGTCTCTTCCAAGGACTACATCTGCTTTTCAACATAACTTGTCATGAACTCTACTTTGGATTTAAAAATTGAACTGGACTCTGCATTATTTTCACTTTCAAAAGAAAACTGGTTCATTTGCAATGAATTCTTAGGAATCAAAACTACTTTCTTCAATTCTTCTGAAACTATTTCACTTGAAATTTGATCATCTTGAGAAAATGTTTTGGTCTTTTTACGCGAATTGTTTTCATCTATCTCCATATTCTCAACTTCAGAAAAACATTTTTTAATTAAAACATTAGAATTTTCTGGCACTTGAGATGATGTAATCAACTCACCGCTTTTACCTTCATTGCTTCCTGGATTTTCCACAAAATGAGACAAATTGGCTATTTCTCCCAATCTCTCAACCACTTGATGATCAAATGGTTTGTTCTTATTTGCTTGTTTCCTTTGAGAAATTATATGATATGGATCATAATTGACCTTCTGTTCTTTTTGAAAATCCATATTCTCCAATAATTTTTCCATAATCACCAAGGCACCTTTGTTTTTAAAGATGAATGGACCAACGTTAAGGGGAAATTTGATATTAGAGGACTTCTTGAAAGCTCCAAAATGCTCCTCCTCTGCATATAATATTTGTCTCATGAATTCAAGTGCAAAGATTCTAGGGGTAAGAAAAACAGGTATCCTGTATGGCTCTCCGGTGAAACCATACACTCTTAAAACAATAAAGTCTTTATATAAAAACCAATCCCCAACCCTGTCTTCTGGTGACAATTGCATCATAACCTTCATTTCTTCAAGTACTATGGGCAATACCTCATCAATAGGAACTTGTACATCTCTGGCATAATGGAATTCACGAACTCGAACATATTGATTTGCTTCAGAAGATCCAAAGAGAACATAGTAGACAAGAATTGTAATTCTATTACGTTTGAACATAACAACATGTTCAACAGATATGATTGGTATTTGAAAAATCTGACCTTTGGGAAGTCAACTAACTGGATATGAATGACCTCTGCTAAATACTCATGCAAACTAAAGTAATGGACTGGATGGGACTCAGACTCAATACTGTTTGAACTCATTTTTAATAAAAAAACCCAAGACAACCTCATTAACATGAATGTCATTCTCTAAACCTAAAATTTGGTAGACCAAAGATACAACCAATTGGACCTCTTCTTTGAAAATGTGAATACTGTATGGAAAAAAGAGACCCTCTAATGACTGACCTACCTTAAGAATACTGAACAAAAATTCACATCGGATTTCAGTTTTACAACCTTTGTATACTTCAGCTAAAATAGACTCATTCACAGACTCACCACAGTCAGGGAAACTATCAGGCAAATTAAGGAATCCACGAATAGTTTTTGCATCAATCCTACATAATATCTTGGACGTGGAATGACTTATAATGACTCTCTCAGAAGGTGAGTAGCTACTCACACACCATTCAGAAAATTCAGGAAGGGGTAAAGTCTGTTCAATGGAAAAGTAATACAGAAAGGACTTGCAGACATTCAAAATGTTGTTTCCCTGTAAACTATACTGCCACAATCTTTCTTTAGTAATTGATACATTTCCAACCGATAGAAATGGGTCATACACACTTCTGTCTCTATCAACCATGAATTCCTCTCTTTCATCCAAGACCCGGTTAAGACCTTCTAGCCCCTTCTCTTTCTCCATAACAGGAAAACATAGATAATTCTCTAAACAAAGCTCAAGTATTCGAAGCTTACCTGTGACTGTAACTATATGTATGTGAGGTTGACTGTGAAAGGATGATGGGTTGTCTCCTTCACTCGTCCCACCATGCAAAATAAAAAATGATTTTTAAAAATAAGTCAACCTCACCTTTATATAAAGGTCTATTCTGGAGGTTCCCCTTAGCAGTTTTCCTTTAACCACTTTTCTCCACGGAATGTACTGTGAACCACCATGTGTATCGTGGTTTTTATTCTGCTACTGCTTTTCCACTTCAACTATCGTGCAACTTTATCTTCCAGAGCTGCTGACCACCGTTGATGAATATTCGCTTTTTGTTTAAGCCGTTAGATTAAACTGCATGTACACATTCCACTGGGCCTATTTATTTTTAACAACGTGCATCTTCATAGAGCGGACTCCTTATCAACCGTAGATTTTACCAGCTTTGTCCCACAACCGTCGATCTTCATGCTCTATTAATTATATCCACCTCTCCTTATCTCTCGTGCATCTCCACAAAGTGGATCTGTTCTAAACCATTGATTTTCACCTCTTTTGTTCCACGCCATCAGATTATGAGACAATTTTATCCTCTATGCGCCATTTTATGATATATTCACATTGTTACTCTTAACCAAAGTTCATGTAACCTTATTTTTTCTCCACCATGTTTCTTTCAATACTCTTCATAATAGAGGTGTTAACAACTGGCTCCATTTGAGGATGATATCCTCCCTGCGAGGTATCAACGAACTTGTAGACCAGGTGGCTGTCTTTAATCTTTATATGATAACTCCCAATTTTTTTTTACTTTTTTGCTGATATATTTTGCTAGAAAGAAATGGTTTACCTCCTGAATCTTAGGGCTTTCACTGCGAGCTTCAAAAACATTCAGCTCACCATCTGTACTGCTTTTTAAGGAAAATAAATATTTACAAAATATGGTACAAGTTTTACCTTCCTTCTTAGGACAGGTAATGCTTCAAAAATATCCCATTGATAGGGTTACTATCCAAAGAAACCCCATTCGGATATTCCAAAAGAAATGCATTTTTCCCTCTGTGTCCAGCAATAACATAGGGACCTACCCACATGTGATCAAATTTTCCATGTTTATCTTCTTTAGGAGCATCCCATTTCAAGACCAGGTCATCAATCTGAAACTGTTCTTCCTTCACCCTTCTGTCGAAAGTATTTTTCATTTTTTCCTGATGTGATTGCACTTTGTCATAAGCCTTATTCCTTTGCTCTTCTAGCTCAATGATATGGTTTATCCTCCTTTGCATGTGGTTTGGTTCTTCTTGTTGCTCTTGAAAATACCTCATAACTGGAACACCTAATGATGCTGGAAAGACAACTTCAGTTCCATACACTAATTTGAAAGGAGACATTCCAATCGCTCTTTTAGTACTAATCCGGTCAGCCCATAAAGCATATTTGAGCTTGGTATGCCATGATCTTTTATTATCTTCCAACAGCTTCTTGATAATCCTCACCAGGATTTTATTTGACAACTTGGATAACCCATTTCCTTGTGGATAATAAGCAGTCGAATGATTCAGATTGATATGATATTTGTGACAAAAATTAATCATTTTCTTGGACTTAAGGATGCTACATTATCTATTACTATTCTTCTGGGACACCCAAATCTAGCTAGTATGTTCTCCTCAAGAAAATCCATGATTACGGTATCAGTTGCTTTCCTTGTAGGAATTGCTTCAATCCATTTTGTAAAATAATCCGTAGCTGTTAAAATCCATTTATGATGTCCTGAAGAATTGGGATTTATTTTTCCAATGAAATCCATACCCCATTGTTGAAAAGGAGCTTCTATTGTTATTGGATTTAAAGGAAGAGGAAGTACCTTTCTTTAACCGTAAAAAATCTGACATTGATGACACATGCTGGTTTCTTTATACACATCCGAAAATAATGTTGGCCAATAATAACCCGCTCTCATAATTTTATTTGCAGTCACCTTCCAAGAATGATGCCCTCCACAATCTCCTTTATGGAATTCTTTGACTATATGCTGAGCTTCATTTTCCAAATGACAATTGAGTAATACACCTCCAGGATCCTTCCAATAAAGATATCGATTTATAATACAAAACTTGGCATCTTTCAATTTTACTGATCTTGCTCTTGACTTACTCGATCTTGCTGGTGCTTGTAAATTTCGAAGGACATGAACAATGTCAGAGTACCATGGAGAAGCAACAAAATCAATCATTACTTCCACCTCTGTATCCAACTAATTAGACTGACTGGATAAGAAATTGAGCTGTAAAGACTCACAATTTGAATTTGTCATCATTTTCACTAATCCTTGTCCCTTAACCAGCTTGCTAGGATTTATCTCTATGTCATACTCTAGTAATATCGCTATCCATTTCTCCCTTTCGCCTTCTGGATCAGGTTGTGTCAAAATCCCTTTTACTGCAGTGGTTGGAACATGTGCAATTACATGTGAGTGGAGAATATACACTCTGAAATATTTCAAATCTTTGACCAAAGCATATGCTTGTTTCTCCATGATATCATATTTTAATTCTCCATCCCTCAACATCTTGCTGAAAAATGCTATGGGTTGCTCCATGTTTTCATCATTCTTCTGGAACAAAACTGCTGCAATAGTATGTTCTGAAGCATAAGAAAATACTAGGAAATCTTTAGTGAAATCTGGACTTACCAACACTGGAGCCTTTGAGATTGCTTGTTTTATTTCCCAAAATGACCTCCTAGCATATGCATTCCATTTTATCTCATGACCTTTTCTCAACATATTGGTAATATTCATTAAGATTTCAGCAAAACTAGGCACAAACCTTCTTAAAAAATTCACATGTCCCAAAAATGATTGTATTTACTTTTTACTCCTGGGTTCTCCTACCTTTAAAATTGCGCTAACCCTTTCAGGATCGATTTTTATTCCATCTTTAGATATTATATGACCCAACAATTTTCCTTCTTCCAGCGCAAAATTTGATTTCTTCGGGTTCAATGATATACCGAACTTCCTGTAGTTCATGATTTTTTTTTCTAAATGATGAATATGTTTCCTGTCAGATCTTGAATAAACTGTGATGTCGTCCATGTAAATTACTACAAACTTTCCAATTTCTCCCGCAAAAGCAATGTCCATAGCCCGCTGGAAAGTAGCTCCTGCATTCATTAAACCAAAAGGCATCTTTGCGTACATAAAGGTGCCCCAAGGTGTAGTAAAGGCAGTTTTCTCTTGATCTTCAGGTAGTACTTTAATTTGATTGTAACCAGAAAAACCGTCCATCATCGAAATTCTTTCAGCTCCAACTACCTTCTGCAATATATGATCCATCTTCGGCAAGGGATAATTGTCCTTCATAGAAACTTTATTCAAATTTCAGAAGTCTATACACAGTCTTATTTCTCCATTCTTTTTCCTAACATGAACTAAATTTGCAACCCATCTTGAAAATCTTAGAGTTACGATGATCTTGGCGTCAAATAACGTTTTAATTTCCTTCTCAATAATTGGTAGCAATTTAGGATTTATTCTTCTAAGCTTTTGCCTGAAAGGCTTTTCCCCAGGTTTTATGGGAATAGTATGTTGTATTATAGATGTATCATATCATTTAAGATCTTCATAGCTCCAAGCAAATACATCTGTATACCTCTTCATTAAATTCACATACTCTTCTTTTTCTTTTACAGGCAAAATTTTGGACAATTTTACAATCTTCGGTACCAATATTCCTGTCTTCAACAACATTTTCAACAGGCTTCACTTTAGGATTCTTAGCAACATCATTCTGATCAAATTTTTTTTTCTAAAGGAATCAAACCTCTTGGTATAAAATTATTTTTCAATTGAATAATATCTTTTCCTCCTAAGGTTCCTTTTAATTTTTCAGCACCATCCTTTTCTTTTTTAGGCTCTTCATCATCCTGGAAATTTTCACCATTGTCATTTTCGGCATCAATATGAGTATTTACAAATTCTCCTGACAATTCTAAAAACTTTCTTATCTGCATGTCATCTTCAAACACCTGCCAATATTTAGAATTATCAGGAATAGATGGTCTGTTCACAATGTCCACTTGATATTCTTTCTGACCAACACTAGGGGTTTTGAATTTTCTAGTAGCTACTGCCAAAGAATCATCTATTGTATTCTCGTATCTGGGAATCACCTTAATCATATGCTCTATAAAAAAGTTACCAATCATATCCCATACTTCATTCCTATAAGCCCTCATTCGGGGATGCTTGGTTTGATAACTATCATTCACCTGATTTATCACTAGCTTTGAATCCCCCAAAACTCTTATCCTTTGTGCTCCCAAATCTTTCAAAGCATGCAACCCAAGTAATAAAGCTTCATACTCAGCTACATTATTTGTGCATTCAAATGTTAATTTATATGACAAAGCTTTAAAATCCCTGATAGGAGAGATTGTATGAACACCTGCTCCAGCGCCTATTTTTTCCACAGATCCATCAAAATACATAGTCCACAAACCTTCTGTTTTTTTCTTTGCTTCCAAAACATTCTGTTCTATCACATCTTCCTTTTTATTTTCTTCAGGCTTCATCTGCAATGTAGATTCCAAATCACATGGGACAGTATCATTAAAGAAAATGGAAGACCCCAAATCAGTATCAACAACATATGTATGATGAACTTCAGGTTTATCTTGACTGCTCACTACATAGGGAGTTCTTTTCTCACTATACAACCTCTTACTACCATCTTGAACAGGAATAGTAGCATATGACATATCCATTTGCAAATTACCCTTCAACTTTGAAGTCCAAGATCTCGATAACAATACTCCAAACTTTGGTGGAATATCTGCTACTACCACATCCATTACTATTGTTTTAGATGGCAATTTATTCAAAGTTACTACCATATCCTTAATCAAACCAAGACATTTCACTCTCTTGGAATCAAAAGAATACAAATCTTTATATGGTCTTGTCACTTCCAGTCCCAAACTTTCAACTACTCCTTTTGGCATTAAATTGTGTGATGCACCTGAATCTAACATATCATTGTGAACCACCATATCATGCACATTCAAACTCAAATAAAAAGAAGGAACTTCTTCATTATCTATACTTTCAACTTTCGACCCAAATGAAATAGTAGGATTATCATCAGTCAATTCCAAAATGTTAGACTGCAATTCTCCTTGACCTCTGACCATCTTTGTTATGGTATCTCTATACTCATTGTTTCTCAACAACTCATTAAAAGGAACATATATTTTCAACTTGGAAAGCTCATTCTGCAAATTGAAACTAGAATTAAATTTTTCTACATCAATTGGTGTTACTTGTTTCATTCCTTTTGTTCTTTGTATCTCATTCTCAACTTCCTTATTTACAATAGATTCTTTTTGTATTTCTTTTCCCTTTTCTGTATTTAATGAACTAGTGGAAGGCTGATTTGGATTTAACCTCCCTTTATTTATAACAACTTCTCTGTTTCTCAATCTAATCTTCCTCTGTACATCATCCATAGCATGCAGATAACCCCTCTAATATTGTTCTGACTCCCTCTCAAATTCTTCATTTCCATCCTCCTGTGCAAACATGCTATGCTCTTCTTCAGTAAGATATATCTCTGAATCTAGTTCCCCAAAAAGATGGATTTCATTTTCGGTAGGATCCTCTTCGTCAACAACATAATTCTCAGCAAATGGGGGTCGAATTTGCTATTCTTCTTGATTTCTTGGGTTTCTCATGTCTCTCTGCCTATTTTGTGGAGCTATAAGAGGATTTGGTCTTCTAAAATTTGGATTCCTGATTTGAGGATCAACTTGTTCTCTGTTGAACGACCTATTATCCATAGTCAACTTGTCCATCGACTTCTCCATCGTCTTCAACATTATTTCAAACTTAATATCAATGGTAGAAGAAGAAGTAGAAGGCATATTTTCTTCTTTTTTCCTCCTATCAATGTCTCTGTGTTTCATTTTTCCACTCGCCATCATATTCGCCTCTACTTCTAAAGCATCTGAAAACATTGTGGCAAGAGTTGCTGATTTTCTTTCTCTTAATGAAAATGCAAAGTCATTATCAAAAGCTACAGCATAATGAAGTTTAGTAGCAGTTGTAGAAGGTTTTATGTCTTCTGGAATAGAATTATAAACCCTCATAACCTACTTGAAAATTCATGAACAGATTCAAAACCCCCCTTCTTGAGACTATTATACTGGGACAAGAGTTGCAAAGGACTTTGTTTGTCATCCCATCTTTCTAGGAATGCATTCTGGAAAGCTTGGAAAGTCAATATAGATCCAGCTAGCAAGTCTTTAAACCATTTCTTCGCTTCACCTGATAAACTTTGAGCAAATAACCGCATTTTAACATCTGCATAATCGACTTCCTCCAAATCAACAAAATCTTCAAATTTAGCCACATTTTGTTTTGCGGTTATGTCTCCTTCTCTATCAAACAAGGAAATTCTTTGGGAGTAATTTTGGGGAAGGTCATGCAATAAAGAAGGAAAATGCAAAGGAGCAAATCTGGCTGCCATTGGTCTAGGTGGATTCAGAGGTACTGAGGAATTTTGAGTGTTTTGAACAACAAGTGTTTCTTCAACTTTTGCAGACCGTTGTAAATCTCTCCAAAGGGAATCCAGTAAATAAGATTCTAATCTACGGGGATTAAATTCAGCATTTTTAAGATCAGATTCAGACTTAGATTTCAACAAACCCTTTCCAATATTAACTTCCCATTCTTGATAAAAAATACTATGAGAATCCCGAGAAGATGATGCACCAAACATAGAAAAATCTATTTTTTCTTTATCTTTTTTCTTAAACAACTTTTCTGGATCTCCCAAACTCTTTAAAATTTCAGTATCAGAATTACCTCATGTATGTATTCTCGAAGCCAGAATGAATTTTTAAAATTTTGAAAAACCTTTACAATGGAATCGCTAGGGCAAATATACAACCTTCTCTACTGACAAAAAATTCCTGTTTGCCCACAGAAATATTTTCTTGATCTTTAAACTCTGTCGTTCTTCCCAGGGAAGATTTGCACATTCATTCCTCGGCAACGGCGCCAATTTGTTATCACTTAGCATGTACCAAGGTTGCAAAAGGTAAATCCCAAAGGTAACAGCAAAAACCACTTCAGAAAGAAACTGGCTTTCCTTTCCAGAGAGGGATCTCTCAAATATAGATTTAACAAGGCCATATATAAGAATCAACACTTAAACATTATGTAGATGGTTGAAACAATACACATAACCATTGGGAAATGGAGTCAAAATATATAAAGATAGCACAAAGGTCGCATACATGAGATTTCATCAAAGGCAAGATAACCATTTAGTTACAGTGATTCATTGATTTCAGGTGGAAAAGGAAGAAGTATGAACAGTCCATCAATATAGAGCATCATAATATGAATTCCATATTAACTTTAGCAGAAATATTTATGAAATATCTGAAACAATAGTCAGAGCACAACAAGTATGAATTCTAACTATTCAACACTACGCTTCAGATATGAGGAAAACAAAATGGAATCTAAGCACTGGAGAAAAAACAATCACATAGGATAGAAAAGCACAGGCTGTAATGTAGACGGCACAGGAATCTCTGATAATCCACACGCATTCAACTTTGTTATTCAAAAATTATATGTCCTCAAAAAACATTGATCCAACATATGGGTTCCAACCCTCAATACATCAAGTAAATGCAAATTTATACATAAATGATTTCTTCCCAAGAAGATTTAATAATTGAATAATCTGTTTAATCAAAGTATTTGTAACCATATCCCTAACAACTAGGAATAAAATACATGCTTTGATCCTGATAACAAATCATTTAATTAAAATCGACTTGGTGATAGCAAGGCCCTAATAAACAGCTCCACAGAGTGCAACACCTGTTTTTTAAGAATGAAGAATATACTTTGTCTTCCCTAATCTCTCCACGGTCCTCCAGTGTTCTGCACTTGGCATGTCATACTCGGTCATTTCTTTGATAGACACCTCTAGATCCATATAAGCCTCATAAGATACAGCAGGAAGTCCTCCTCTGACGATTAGAAATTTTTGCAATATTTCGAAGTCTTCTGTCAACTTGTCCATGATGATTTTCCTAGTCAGTCCTTTTACCAAGTCATCAAACTTGGAATGGCCCATACGGTTTTGTACTAGTAGGCTATGATAATGTTCCTGAGAAAAAAGTCTTCCTTCTTCATCCCAGAAAGAGGGAAGGCCATCTTCAAACAATTCTCTAAAGGCATGCCTGAAATTATTAATCTGCGAAGACATCTCATTCGCCTTATCTTGTACTGATTTCATAAGTTGATGTTTGTTAATGAATTTTTTCGACCATAGTACAATAGCCCACTCTGTCTTTAATCCCTATATCCTACAATTTTTGATAAGTTAATGAATTCAATAAATTTCGTGCATTCTGAGCTGTACTTAGGGGCTTCCTCTCCATGGTCTCATTCGCTAATTTTAATCTTTGATTGGCTAAATTAACCAATGCACTCTAGTCATCAATGAAATTCAGATAATGTCTGAACTTAGTAATCTCTACAGACAATGTATCCCGGATTATATGCTTGGCTCCTTGTAGAGGCCCCTTTCCTGTATTCCTTTCTTTTAATTCATTAAACTTCTTTTGCAACTGACTTTTGTCATGTAATATTTTATTCTTGTTTTCAACCATTTTAGTTAGTTCAGATTTGATCCTCTCATTTTCTTCTTTTAATTCCTCGATTTCTACATCTTTCAAGCTTACTTGTGACATTGGTACTAACAAATCATCAGCAGAAAAATCACTTAAAGGCTTTTCAATATTTACAATGGACAAATCTGCATCAATAGGGGTTTGGCTCATTAATTCGTCCATAATTTCTTTCTCGTCATTCTGATCTTTCTTTAACTGTGAAATTTGTGTCATTAACTCAGTTCTCTCTGTTTCTCATTTATTCTTTTCCTCTTGCAGCTTCACCATTTTTCCTTTATATTCCATCATTTCTTGATGAATTTTATCTTTCTCCTCTTGTAATGCCAACAAATCTGAGGACTGAGCATGTTCAGAACTTGGAATTTTCAACTTCTTTTTTAATACCTGAATGGCATTATCTTTTTCCTCCAAAAGTCTCCTGATGGCTTGTGTGTTTCCTGGTTCATCTCCCGAGCTTATAACATCTTCCTGTAGCTTCTTTATTTGGATTGAATTCGCTTTATTCTCAATTTTTTCGTGCTTCAACTGGACCTCCAACTTATCCACTAGAACCTGCAATTTGTTAATTTTTATCATGGCATGTAACATATATGAATAAATTATATCCCCTATCTGTTTGTGAAGCTGTATCTTGTCAGGTACACTGATTTTATCCAATATTACCTCCACCTCAGCCACTTTTTTGTCACTTACCATAGCTAATTTTAAGGTGTTCCTCTCTACATCCCGAGTGGAAATCAGTGATGCCTTTGGGTTGCCTAGACTAATTACTCGTGGAAGTAGATTTTTAGTCTCTTCCAAGGACTGCATCTTCTTTTCAACATAACTTGTCATGAACTCTACTTTGGATTTAAAAATTGAACTGGACTCTGCATTATTTTCACTTTCAAAAGAAAACTGGTTCATTTGCAATGAATTCTTAGGAATCAAAACTACTTTCTTCAATTCTTCTGAAACTATTTCACTTGAAATTTGATCATCTTGAGAAAATGTTTTGGTCTTTTTACGCGAATTGTTTTCATCTATCTCCATATTCTCAACTTCAGAAAAACTTCTTTTAATTAAAACATTAGAATTTTCTGGCACTTGAGATGCTGTAATAAACTCACCGCTTTTACCTTCATTGCTTCCTGGATTTTCCACAAAATGAGACAAATTGGCTATTTCTCCCAATCTCTCAACCACTTGATGATCAAATGGTTTGTTCTTATTTGCTTGTTTCCTTTGAGAAATTATATGACATGGATCATAATTGACCTTCTGTTCTTTCTGAAAATCCATATTCTCCAATAAATTTTCCACAATCACCAAGGCACCTTTGTTTTTAAATATGAATGGACCAACTTTAAGGGGAAATTTGATATTAGAGGACTTCTTGAAAGCTCCAAAATGCTCCTCCTCTGCATATAATATTTGTCTCATGAATTCAAGTGCAAATATTCTAGGGGTAGGAAAAATAGGTAGCCTGTATGGCTCTCCGGTGAAACCATACACTCTTAAAACAATAAAGTCTTTATATAAAAACCAATCCCCAACCCTGTCTTCTGGTGACGATTGCATCATAACCTTCATTTCTTCAAGTACTATGGGAAATACCTCATCAAATAGCAACTTGTACATCTCTGGCATAATGGAATTCACGAACTCGAACATATTGATTTGCTTCAGAAGATCCGAAGAGAACATAGTAGACAAGAATTGTAATTCTGTTACATTTGAACATAACAACATGCTCAACAGATATGATTAGTATTTGAAAAATCTGACCTTTGGGAACTCAACTAACTGGATATGAATGACCTCTGCTAAATACTCATCCAAACTGAAGTAATGGACTGGATAGGACTCAGACTCAAGACTGACTGAACTCATTTTTAATAAAAAACCCAAGACAACCTCATTGACATGAATGTCATTCTCTAAACCTAAAATTTGCCAAACCAAAGATACAACCAATTGGATCTCTTCTTTGAAAATGTGAATACTGTATGGCAAAAAGAGACCCTCTAATGATTGACCTACCTTAAGAATACCGGACAAAAATTCACATCGGATTTCAGTTTTACAACCTTTGTATACTTTGGCTAAAATAGACTCATTCACAGACTCACCACTGTCAGGGAAACTATCAGGCAAATTAAGAAATCCACGATTAGTTTTTGCATCAATCCTACATAATATATTGGACGTGGAATGACTCATAGTGACTCTCTCAGAAGGTAAGTAGCTACTCGCACACCATAAAGCAAATCTAGGAAAGGGTGAAGTTTGTTCAATGGTGAAGTAATACAGAAAGGACTTGCAGACATTCAAAATGTCGTTTCCCTGTAAATCTTTCTTTAGTAATTGATACATTTCCAACCGACAGAAATGGGTCATACACACTTCTATCTCTATCAACCATTGTAATACCCCGGTTTTGACCCTGTTTGCATTAAAAGGTACATGATGTATAATTGTAATTAATCGTGGTGAGGAGCTAAAGGCAAAAGCCCCACCATCGATTTGGTTGTGTATGTTTCGACAAGAGGGATTGTTGCCAATGGTATATCGTGCTATCCGACACATTATAGTTTTGGCATCATGTAAATAGGCACATCAATTAAAATAAACCTACAGCCAGCTACGACGGTGCAACGTTAAATGAAAAGGGCATGATTCCTAAGGTTAAGGGGGGGTTGTCCAACCCGTGGGGATCATTGGGAGTTGCCATGTGTCGGCCACCCATTTAAACTTCTGTTGTCTATTACTTGGGAGCAGTTATTGCTGAGTAGTGGTGGGTGTGGAAGGATTGTCAGTCCTTGCCCACGTGCCCACTCCACCAGCGGACTCTTCCTCTTCATTTCGCGTGGGGCAGAAGAAACATTCTCCCCACTCTTCCACGATAGAGGGTTCTCTTCACGCGTAGGCAGGAGATCTTTGTGGTTACCCTCATGCAGGTAGTCGAAAGGTTCCCCACTGTTTTGGATGACTATGGTCTGTTTAGATTTTTCCTCAGCGCTTTGTTCTTCCTCCCACTGTGAGTCGTCCATTTCACTCTCCTCATGATTTCCCCATCATTTTGCTGAATCCTCATGCACAGGCTGGAAATGGGATGGTTTTCCTCACACAGGGGTTGGGGACTGTGATCTCACACAACGAGCTGGAAGGTTGGCCTGAGAGGCATGATTCTACTGTGTGTATGCTTCCTTGTCAATGCTGGGAATTAGTCTCCTTTCCCTCTGCGGACTGTGTAAGATTCTCGTCATTTCCTTATAAGATTGTGGTATGCGTTTATGTCTTTATTTTGTCCAAGATTGAGGATCGAACTTCTCCCCTGTTTTGGGACTGTGTAAGGTCGCCATAGTTTTCATTGTGAGTTGGGTTGTCGATTTACCCTGGTTTTGGGTTTCTTCTTGGTTGTTGAGGCTGCAGACGTCTTTTAGGGATTGTTGCTGAGCTGTTTTGGCCATGCTAGGGCCAAGAACAACTCTGGAGCGTGGTTTGACCTGAACTGTGTTTCAGTTTTTGTTTAGGGTTGTCACCCTGTTGTCCTTGCCTTGTTCACAGAGCTGTGAGCTATTTGTTTTACTCTGGCATGCAGTGGTTGGTCTTTGGACTGTTGAGAGTAGGATTAGAGGCTAGGTATACTTGAGAAAACTAGTGTTGAGGCCACCAGCTTAGCATTTAGTCTTTCCTAGCTCCTTGATGGCCTGATAAACCCTACTGTCTGGGCTTGGCTGATTGGATTACCTTGGCTATGTGTAAGCCTGCATTGACCCTTATTCCTTGGGGAATCATGCCCAGCTCGGGGGTGGCAGTGTTGCTGAGAGATTGATGAGCGCACTGGCCTATGGTTGGGTGGAACATTGTAGCGACGTAGCTGGTTGCGGGACGAGTCCTTATCAGATGAGTATTCTTGTCCATTTTACTTCTACAATTATATTTACTGATTAATGAATATGATGAACATGTGGCATGCTTGAATGAATGTTTGTTTGCTTCCGCTATGTATGTGAAGGGTTATGCATCTTAGTATGTATTATGTTTAAGCTTTTTATTTCAGCATTATATGCATGTTCATGTTCATGGGGCTGTTGCCCGTATGTTTGGTGTTAGTAGCATCCTCTTCGCTGACCAGAGGGTCGGGGACGTTACAATGTGGTATCAGAGCTAAAGGTTGTAGCATGGGCCTGAATGGGCCATGACATATCAGATAGCAGAGGTAGGTTGTCTTCTGCCCAGCAGCAATCAAGAAATTGTAGCAAGAAAACTCAAATTTTTTTGTAAGTGCCAGAACTATTGGCCCATCAGAAGACTTAGTGACAAGATCTTTCGATGCAGCGGGCACTTAGTGGGAAGGCCACCCGATGGATGGTAATCAAAAAAAATTTGATAAATTTTTCTAAGTCCGACCATCGACGATCGACGAAAAATAGTTGTTCTCATTGTCGATGGTTAGACAGGGAAACTACCGATGAACATCGGCAAGAGTTAGTTGAATGGGTTGTCGCCGTTGTGGCTTCCGTAGGGACTAAAACGCCGATGCAACAGTGTTAGTGGTTCTGACCACCGACAGAAGAGGAAAGTTTTGAAATTTGGTTTAAGTGTTGAAATCATCGACGGAAAATAGTGGAAGCCGGAGCCGTAGTTGCAGAGGGAATTAGCCGAAGGCCACTGATATGTCAGCAAAACTTAGTTTTTCGAGGCGTCGATAAGTAGCGGAGGAGTTGGACGATTTGATCACCAACAAACATCGAAAAGGTTAGGCATTTTTGTGTCCGCCGTTGCGGCTACTTAAAGGACTATTTCCCCGACAGATAGTTGATCCGACGATCGACGCAGAGAAGAAGAAGAAGGAAAAATTGCGAAAATTTGCCTAAGTGTTGAAACGTCAAAAAATGATAGGAAATCGGAATGCCAATGAACATCGAAAGGATTTAGTTGATTGGACTGCCACTGTTGCGGATGTCTATGAGACTAACCGTCTGATGCAGTAGTTGCTAATTGCTTCGATAGCCGATGCAGCGGAATTTTTTTTTTTTTCAAAATTTTTCTAAGGCATGAGATTATCGCCAATCGAAAATGTCTAGTTGATCAGACCACCGACCGGGAAAAGTTAGCAGATGGAGAACCACCATTGCGGCTGCTCAAATGACTGTGCACCCGATGAACAGTCATTCTTCTCGTTGATACAAATCGGAAGTTTAACCATTTTGGCCGCCAAACACCGGAGAGAAATAAAGGAACGAACTGCCGATGAGTTAGTTGGTTTGACCATCGAGGAATCAGAAATATAGCTGGGAAGAGGTCTGATTGGGCCTAAGGAAATTTGAGCTTTTCGGAGAAATTTCTCAGTAATTTTTCAAGAAGCCTTCAACTGTTTGTAGTGGAATTTTCAGCAAATTCCAGCTAGTGTTCCAGTGAATTTCTCATTGGGTTTCTCAGCAGTTTCAGGACTAAAAAGGAAGAAAACCCTGGGTGACTACAGTTAACATTCCTGACCAAAATATAGTTGAAGTGGTGTGGTTTTCACACCCGAGGTCAGAATGAAGCATGTGGGTAGGCGTTGGAAAGCTTATCCAGCAGGGTACAAGGGAAAGTCACCAGAATCTGAGTATGGAGCAGAAAAGTGCTAGTGATTGCTTGAAAGAGAAATGTGATGCTGTCAATATGGACAAATCTGGGAAATTGCATGCCTAGAGGTAGCAAGACCATGAAGTCAAACCAGCTGTTGTGTGGGAGAGGAGTTCCATACAAGGGTGTGGGACTTGAAAAGGGAAGTTTCCTTAAACCCTATCTCGCTAATTATAACCGCATTTCATAAGTTTTATACATGAAATGTATGAGGATATGCTTTGCATGCAAAGGATATTACATGTACATTTATAATGAGCCACTAATGATGGTTATTGCATTGGTGCTGGCATTAGTGGAAAAACCAACGACAACATGGACCTTCTGAATATGTTGCTGATGCTGACGAATGTGACTAGCAACCCTTTGGAGAAAGGAATAAGGCAACAAGTCCATAATCAAAAGTTGGTGAGCAAATTT
>LPNX010421090.1:353609-404822 GCA_001517045.1 Pseudotsuga menziesii | reverse complement strand
AAAATAATTATGAATGCTGGAATAGTTAAATCCCTGCCCAAGAATGGACATGAATGAGCTCATGTGCCTGTTGGGAAGGCATGAAAAATATGAAAGTCTCATTGATAAGACTTGGACTGTCATGCCAATTGGGCAATTAAATGACTGATATTAATGACTATATTATGCCTGGTCTAACAGATTTTCAATGATGCATTTAACATGTGAGAAAGGTGAAATCCAGTGGTGCACATTGATCATGGCAGCAGACCAAAAGTTGTTGGACTTGGTTGGAAGTCTCCTTCAAATGATTGCCAAAACCTAAGAGAATATTGGAGAGATGGTCAAGATACAAAAAAGGTAGAATGAAATGAACCACCAGATTTTGCAAGACTCTATTTATTTGCAAAGGGAGGTGAAAAGCCTTCTGGGAGCAATCGAAAAAGGAAAGGAAGGTGGATCAATGATGGGACATTCATCCAAGCGATCCATTGAGAAATGGTCCAGGTAGGAAGACTCAAAGGAAATTGAGCAGGTAAGGATGAAGCAGCTAGTGAAATGCTGGGAATGCAGAGGACATCATTTACACCGGTATTGTCCAACGAGGGAACATGAAGAGGGAAGCAGCCACAAAGTTCCTAGACTTCGGGATAAGCCAAGAGCTGAGAACCAGCAAGAGAAGTTCATGGAAGCCGAGGGGCTTGGTCCTGAATGTTCAAAGTAAATAATTGAACGTGGGACAGATCTACAAAATTTTGAAATTTTGATGTGCAAATTGTATATGTATTCCTATGTATTGGAACGCCGAGGACGGTGTTATTCCAAGGGGGAGGGGATTGTAATACCCCGGTTTTGACCCCATTTGCATTAAAAGGTACATGATGTATAATTGTAATTAATCGTGGTGAGGAGCTAAAGGCAAAAGCCCCACCATCGATTTGGTTGTGTATGTTTCGGCAAGAGGGATTGTTGCTGATGGTATATTGTGCTATCTGACACATTATAGTTTTGGCATAATGTAAATACGCACATCAATTAAAATAAACCTACATCCAGCTACGACGGTGCAACGTTAAATGAAAAGGGCATGATTCCTAAGGTTAAGGGGGGGTTTTCCAACCCGTGGGGATCATTGGGAGTTGCCATGTGTCGGCCACCCATTTAAACTTCTGTTGTCTATTAGTTGGGAGCAGTTATTACTGAGTAGTGGTGGGTGTGGGTCAGTACTTGCCCACGCGCCCACTCCACCAGTGGACTCTTCCTCTTCACGTCGCGTGGGGCAGAAGAAACATTCTCCCCACTCTTCCATGATAGAGGGTTCTCTTCACGTGTAGGCAAGAGATCTATGTGGTTACCCTCATGCAGGTAGTCAAAAGGTTCCCCACTGTTTTGGATGACTATGGTCTATTTAGATTTTTCCTCATCGCTTTGTTCTTCCTCCCACAGTGAGTTGTTCGGTTCATTCTCCTCATGATTTCCCCATCATTTTGCTGAATCCTCACGTAGAGGTTGGAAATGGGATGGTTTTCCTCACACAGGGGTTGGGGACTGTGATCTCACACGACAAGCTAGAAGGTTGGCCTGAGAGGCACGATTCTGCTATGTGTATGCTTCCTTGTCAATGCTGGGAATCTGTCTCCTTTCCCTCTGTGGACTGTGTAAGATTCTCGTCGTTTCCTTATAAGATTGTGGTCTACGTTTATGTCTTTCTTTTATCCAAGATTGAGGATCGGACTTCTCCCCTATTTTGGGACTGTGTAAGGTTGCCATAGTTTTCATTGTGAGTTGGGCTGTCGATTTACCTTGGTTTTGGGTTGCTTCTTGGTTGCTGAGGCTGTAGACATCTTTTGGGGATTGTTGCTGATTTGTTTTGGCCACGCTAGGGCCAAGAACAACTTTGGAGCATGGTTTGACCTGAGCTGTGTTTCACCTTTTGTTTAGGGTTTTCACCTTGTTGTCCTTGCCTTCTTCACAGAGCTGTGAGCTATTTGTTTTACTGCGACATGCAGTGGTTGGTATTTGGATTGTTGAGAGTAGGATTAGAGGCTAGGTATGCTTGAGAAAACTGGTGTTGAGGCCACCAGCTTAGCATTTAGCCTTTCCTAACTCCTTGACAGCCTGATAAACCCTACTGTGTGGGCTTGGCTGATTGGCGTACCTTGGCTATGTGTAAGCCTGCATTGACCCTTATTCCTTGGGGAATCATGCCCAACTCAGGGGTGGCAGTGTTGTTGAGAGATTGATGAGCACACTGGCCTATGGTTGGGTGGAGCGTTGCAGCGACGTAGCTGGTTACAGGACGAGTCCTTATTAGATGAGTATTCTTATCCATTTTACTTCTACAATTATACTTACTGATTAATGAATATGATGAACATGTGGCATGCTTGAATGAATGTTTGTTTGCTTCCGCTATGTATATGAAGGGTTATGCATCTTAGTAGATATTATGTTTAAGCTTTTTATTTCAGCATTATATGCATGTTCATGTTCATGGGGCTGTTGCCCATATGTTTGGTGTTAGTAGCATCCTCTTCGCCGGTCAGAGGGCCGGGGACGTTACACCATGAATTCCTCTCTTTCATCCAAGACCGGGTTAATACCTTCTAACCCCTTCTCTTTCTCCATAATAGGCAAACGACGATAATTCTCTAAACATAGCTCAAGTATTCGAAGCTTACCTGTGACTGTAACTGTATGTACGTGAGATTGACTGCGGAAGGATGGCGAGCTGTCTCCTTCACTCATCCCACCATGCAAAATAAAAAATGATTTTTAAAAATAAGTCAACCTCACCTTTATATAAAGGTCTATTCTGGAGGTTCCCCTTAGCAGTTTTCCTTTAACCACTTTTCTCCGTGGAATGTACCATGAACCGCCACGTGTATCGTGGTTTTTATTCCGCTACCGCTTTTCCACTTCAACTATCGTGCAACTTTATCTTCCGGAGCTGCTGACCACCATTGATGAATATTCGCTTTTTGTTTAAGCCGTTAGATTAAACTGCATGCACACATTCCACTGGGCCTTTTTATTTTTAACAATGTGCATCTTCATAGAGCGGACTCCTTATCAACCATAGATTTTACCAGCTTGGTCCCACAATTGTCGATCTTGGTGCTCTGTTAATTATATCCACCTCTCCTTATCTCATGTGCATCTCCACAAAGCAGATTTGTTCTAAACCATTGATTTTCACCTCTTTCATTCCACGCCATCAGATTATGAGACAATTTTATCCTGTATGTGCCATTTTATGATATATTCACATTTCTACTCTTAACCAAAGTTCATGTAACCTTATTTTTTCTCCACTATGTTTCTTTCAATACTCTTCATAATAGAGGTGTTAACACTTGCAATATGTGATCTGTTTCTCATTTCCAGTCAGAATTAGATCATCCACATACAACAATAGTATGTCAGGTTCATCATCCATAACCTTAAGGTAAAGGTTAGGATCAACTTTACTCTTGGTAAAGTCCATGCTTGCTAAGAAGCTATCTATTCTTCCATACCAAGATCTAGGAGCTTGCTTCAGTCCATACATAGTCATTTTCAACTAACATACATGATTCACTCTATTTTCGACTTCAAATCCTTGTGGTTGTTCGATGTAAACCTCTTCCTCATTCTCACCATTAAGGAAGGCTTGTCTTTACATCCATCTGGTGTATATCCCACTTCATCATGGAAGCAAGTGCCATGATAGTTTTGTTGGAAGTGTACCTTGCTTCCTGGAGCAAGTGTCTCTTCATAATCAATTCCCTCTCTCTGAGAGAATCCTTTAACCACAAATATTTCCTTCCATTAGCAACATGTTTTATCTTGTAGATCCACTTGGAGGATACCACACTCTTGCTTTCTGTTTTGGGTACTATATCCCAAACATAATTCTGGTATTCTTCCATCATTGCTTCTACCATGAGTTCATTCTGTCAAGTTATCGACATATCTCAATCTTCTGCATTCAACCTTGAAGGTTGGAACCCACTTTACACTTGGTAAAGTCTCAGTCCATCATGTCATATCATGTCGAACTCAAAGATCTTCTGTAGTACCTCCCCCTGAATTGGAGCATCATCCTCCCTTTGCATTCTATACTCTATGTATTGAAACATTTTGTACTAGAGTGACAGGTAGCATCCTCTACTACTATGTATCCATCTCAGGCTACTACATACCAAGATCCCTTCATCTTGAACTTTGTCGAAAAGTTCATCTTGCACCCATATGTGAGCTTGTTATCTTCTATAGGTTTCCATCTTCAACCTTGTAGAAAAGGTTAAGATATTCTTCACTCTAGGTGATCTTTCAAGCTCTTGGATGTGTTTATCTATGGGCACCTTCTGATCTCGTACAAAGCCTATTCTGTATAGGTGGTTCTTTGCTTGATATATACTTCTACTTCACTGGAGAAGTGTGTCTAGTCAATAGAGTATGTCATGCCATAGTCTATTCTTTCTGAGATAAACCACAAACCTTGCTTTGTATACTTGTTCTTTTAGATCCATATGGAATACAATACAGACTTCCCTTTAGGTCTCAGAATCATATTCTGGACATCATTCCCCATGATCAACTATTACTCTTTGATCATGGATTCTTCCATAGCTGGAAGGGTTTGCATCAATGATGTCACCTAATTGTGTCACACAACTAGAGTGTGTCCGAGGCCTCTTACTTTGGTTTGGAAGTCCCGTCATACTTTTCTTCATCTTGGAATATCTCTCATGCCCAAGATGGTCTTCATCTCTCGAGGTGGATCTACCGCTCTCCGAAGCTCTTTCTTCCGTCATGGTGTCCCTAACCATAGGAGCTTTAGGTTCATGTTTATTGGAGTGAATATTGAATTGTCAAAAATTATTCTTCAAAACAAGTCTCATCCTCCTATTCTTGTAGGTAGTTGTACATGACCTTTCCTACAAGTCAAATGCACCAGTTGCATGGTTAGAACCATTTCATAGGACATATGCATAAGGACAAATTCTTATGGATCAAGCAACTATTTTATCCAATACAACATTCATCCATATCTATAGGAAAATTTATAAATGCCTTCCATCCCTACCATGACATCATTGAGATTGTGCACTAATCCAATATGTCACCAAAGAGGTTTCATTCTAGATAAGTAGCAATGGAGAGTTGTATAGCACCATGGGCTACTTACCCACCACATGCATATTAGTAGTATACTGTCATTAATGCAAACATTTTATCATGCATAATACACAGCATATATAGGAAAGAAAATTCAATTACTTATCTTTGTTTAACTTGTCTTCATCTCCTTCTGGATCTGCAACTTCTTCTTTGACCAGTGAGATTGCTTCAATCTCATGCTTGCTTGAAAGCTTATCTGGAATGTTGCTTCTGGTGGACCTAGGGTTTGAAAGAGAAACCCTAATTTTTCAATTGAGGTATCTTTCAGATCTGATTGGATAGAAATATGCATCTCCTCAAGGCGAGCTGAGCAGTATACTCCTTTTCCCAAAACTATGATCAAAACTGTAAAGTATATGATGCCCTAGTTTTCTTCAGTTTCTTCTACAGATATTCCTGATATTATTTCTGCGGTTTGTCTGAGATTAATTCTCCTCTGTGTCTGAAATATCACACTGAGGTAGCCTTGTATGTCCTCTTTCCAACACTATAGTTTAGAGTAGAATTGGTTTCACCAATTGAGACTTATACACGTTTTTCCAAGATGACTTATTTCAGGACTGTTCAGAATAGTGAACTTGTATGGACTGACACATGTCACCATTTCACCTTTGGGGTCTAAACGTCTTACCATAGAAAGTAAAGTCTGGTCCCTATCTAGAAAATCTTGAGAAATTTCATTTGTACCTTATTTTACCACGATATCACAATTCTCCCTAGGTCACCTGTTTAAGGCTGAATCCTGGGAGAGGCTGGAACCCTAACTTAGAGGAATCATATCTCCCATAATATAGAAAATATGAGGCTGAAACTTTTACATAGGGTACATCAGGAATTTATATTCGTCCTGTGAAATTTTTGGATCCCGAGCCTTCTCCAATCTCAAGATATAGCGAATGTACCAAAACTACTAGTTTTAGTATTTTAGGGTTTTCAAGCATGAAACCCTAATCTTCAATAGTTGTAGCTGTAGCACTGTTTCGGCTGCACAACGAATTCTTCCAGGGTGGCTATGATACCATGTTAAGTTTTTATGGTTATATCATATATTATAACATTTATCATCATAACAACGTAACCATAAGCAAAAATATCACTGAAAGATAGACAATCACAACCACAAAAAAAGAACACAAAGATTTATCCTAGAAAACCTTCATGGGGAAGAAAACCCAACAAAACTTCCTCTATATAAGATGTAATAAAGACAACCAAAAATAGTTGTTCTCCTCCTTCTGTTCTCTCTCTCTCCCTCTCTCTCTCTCCCTCCCTCCCTCTCTCTCTCTCTCTCTCTCTCCCCTATGCGCTACACAAGTGAGCGAGTGTGTCTAAATCAGGAACACATCTCCTCTATTTATACTCTTTTCGTCACTTGACTTTTTCACTAGACAAGTCGACACAAATAAACTGTCTAGGCTGACTTCACCTAGGAGTGCTCAAAAACAATATATTATATTATTTATTAGGGTGCTAAAGACCCGACACAAGAGGATGCTTTACCTCATGACTCTATGATGACCAAATACAATAGTAACACCCTGCCGGAGGAATAATAACATCTCCCTTGGGTTACATCAGTAAAATACATTTAGAATATGCTTTGAAGTTACAATATTTCAACAAGATGTATACCTTCTAAAAAAGTTTGAAAAATATAAAATGATGGCAAGTGTGGAACAAGTGAGTCTTTGGTGGCATTTTTCATGCTAAAAAGAGCTGGAAAGTAATATGGAGGATCTACAACAACAAATCACCACAAAGGGCAGAACAAAAGAGCTAAGACACCAATAATTTTTTTGTAGCAATAGTTAGACATTGGGGATAAACAAGAGGAAATCATATGGAGACAAGAATGAAAAATACATTGGTTAAGGGAGGGGATAAGAACACACGATTCTTCACAAATCAGCGATCAATTTATGACATCAAAATATAATAAAATCATTAAAAACAGAGCAAGGATAAAACCTAGAGGTGCATATTTACATAAAGGGAACTCAAAACCTATAATATCCATCTTATAGTGGAACTATAAGAATACTGTTGTGAGGAAACATAATCTATAATCAATTGCATCTTCTCATTGATTAGAGGGGACCATAATTCAAGCTTAATGTGGCAAATTACATTAGAAAAAGTTAAATTATTAGTTGAAGAGATGGAAACATGGAAATCCTTGGGTTTAAATGGATTCATAATAGATTTGTTTCATGCATGTTGGCTCGTATTGGGAAATTATGTCTAGGTAGTGGTGGGAGAATCTACGAGGACTGGATGAGTACTTCAAGTTCATAGTGAAACTTTCTTCATGCTCATTCATAGGGAAAAAATAGGAAACATAGTTGATAAATTCAAACCAAGAACTATTGGAACTATCGTCTACAATGCAATCTCTAAAGTCATAGATAACCATGTAAATCCCATCATGGCCCTAATCACATCCCAGGAGAAAGGAGGATACATCGGGGAAAATTCTATACAGTATTCATTATTGTGGTGCATGAAGCAACCTACTCCCTTAAATCTAGCAAAAAATTTAGTATGGTGATAAAGTTAGACTTGCCAAAGGATGTTGACGATATTAACAAGAACTTCAAGGAGAAAGTGCTAAGAGAATTTGGAATTTTCAAGGTTGGGTAAGTTGGATCAACAATTTAGTCACCTTTTGCTTATTTTTTAGTTATGGTCAATATAACTACCTCTCACCCTTTCAATCCTTATCGTGGCATCAAATACGGAGTTCCCATATTGTCCTTTATATTCATTACAATAGTGTAAGGATTGGAAAAAAATCTCAAACAAATAGTGGAGGAGGGGAAACTTAAAGGACTAAAGGTACCTAGCCATTCAAATCCTCTTTCCCATCTTCAATTTGTTGACGATACCATGTTTTTGGGTTCTCTATTAGTCGAAGATGCCAAAACCTTCAAGAAAGTATTGTACCAATTAATCAAGGTATATCTATAATCATTTTCTTCAGTAGTCCTTTGGATATTGAAAATAACATAGTCATAATTTTTGAGTTCAAAATTATTGTCTTCCCTCTAAGCATCTAGGATAACCTTTTATCAATAATGACTTAAAAATGTTTACTATGAGGACCTCCTAAGCAAACTTCAATAGAAATTTAATAGTTGGACATTTTGCTTTCTCTCCTCCACGTTGATAGCTTCCCCCAAAGATAATCAAAGAAACGAAAAACATTCAAAGGAATTTCCTTTAGAGGAACCAAATAAGGAAAAGAAGTGGGCCCTAGTATCTTGAGAAAAACTCTACTTACCCAAATGTGTGGGGGCTTGGGCATTTGTGACCTTCAATCAATGAGTAAATCCTTGGTAGGGAAAATTTGGTGGAGGTGAATGAAAGGAAAAACATGAGTTACGGGGATAATTATAGAGGGAAAAATATGCATGGAACATATAAAAAATGGGTATAATAAGAATGGATGGCAACCACAAGCAATTGATGATATAGAACAACACTTGGAAAAATTAGGGTTAGTTCAAGAAGAATGTTTTTGGGAAATTCTATTTGGGACTTCTTCTCATTTTTTAGAGAATTCAATCATGACTCATCGACAGGGAATTCGATGAGCACAAAGTGACATGTATTTTAGTAGCACTTGGTCGACAAGAGGCTCAATTGGTGATCAACTATGGTTGAATCAATAAATTCAACTTCAACATAATAACTGAATTCAGTTAGAAAGTCATGGATTGGAATTAATCAATAGTTAGTTGTAACTAGCTCAGGTACCATGAACTAGTGTGCGTATTGCATTTATAAATATGTTGTAATGGAAAAGGATATGTAAGGAGAACAAGTGAAGAGCACTTGAAGAGAGTAGCAGAGTGTAAGTGAATTCATGCTTGAGGTATTGCAATTGTATTTCTATTGTAAACGTTGGTAAAGAGCGTTGCTAATAGATGAGCAATTAAGCTCATTGGTTTGTTGGTTTTCCCTTATAGAGGGGTTTCCAGGGTAATTTATGTGTACTATGTGAATGTATTATGGGCCATTGTTCAATTTGTTTAACTATAAGAATATTTATGCACTCACTGTAATAGGTATTGGAACCCAATAGTTGGTATCATAACTATATTTGGATTTAAGGGGATGCATTTGTTGCTGAGGGTTTCACTTGGTCTTGGATTTGTACTTCAGAATGGCCATCAAATCAAGGATATAAATTGAAAAGTTTGATAGATAGAATTTTGAGCTTTGGAAGCTTAAAATGAAGGATCTCCTTGTAGATCGAGAATAATGGGTTGTTGTTAATCCCAGAACCACTCTGACAGGTATGTTAAAGGAATATTGGCAAAAAATCGAAAGGAAATCCAAGAGTACAATCTGACTTTGTTTAGCAGACTCTATATTACTGCATTCTTCGAAAGAAGACACTGCAAGGAAATTGTGGGAAAAGTTGGGGAACTTCTACTAGTCTAAATATATAGTTAACAAGTCGTTTCTTCAAAAGAGGCTATATCTTATAAGGATGAGTGACGGTGACATGGTCATAGAGAACTTGAATGTGTTCAACACTGTGATTATTCAGTTGTTATTCATGGATATTAAAATTATCGAGGAGGAGAAATGCATCAATTTGTTGTGTTCTTCGCTAGACTCAAGGGAGAACATGGTCAGGATAATTTGAAGCAATAATACCACATTGAACATCAATGTTGTGGTTACGTCTCTGTTGTCAAAGGAGATGAGATGAAAGAACATCAAAGGTTCAACTCACGACGCTGTCAGGGTGAGAGGTTGACTGCTCGACTGAGGAAAAGGTAAATCCTTTGACAGAAGATCAAAATTGAGGGGTATATCTAAAACCAGATATAAATACCTTGTCTTGATGATGATGAGATGTTGGCAATATGGAAAAATCAAGCATTATAAGCGAGGTTGTAAGTTGACGGAATTCGATAAGAGCAAAGGATCCGAGGAAGCAGAGTTGATTGGAAGTAAGTCTTCGAAAGAAGAAAAATGGGATGTGTATTTGGCCCCGATAAGTACACAGTCAGATCATAATTCTTAGTTGATCGACTTCAGTGGATCATTTCATATGACACCACACAAACAATGGTTCTATGAATATGAGAAGTTTGACAATGATGACATTCTTTTAGGAGATGATTCATCGACCAATAAAGTCGAATGAGGTAAAGTTCATTTGTTATTAAAATATAGAAGGACAATAACTCTTCTAGGTGTGCTGCATATCCTAGGCTTGGCTTGCAATTTATTTTATATTGGTAAGATGGGAAATGTAGGTGTGTAGTCTATATTTGAGAAAGATATGTGCAAGATGGTGCAAGGAGCGTTGGTACTAATGAGAGGAATATGCACTGAAACACTACACAAGATATTACGAAGAACAAACACCAATGGATGTGCAACTATAGTATTTCCTGAATATAACGATATATCTTCCTGTCTAGTCAACTCGACCATGTTTTGGCATCAACAGATGGAAAACATTGGTGAGAAAGAACTTTGTGCTATGCACAATAAAGGTACCTTCAAAGGTCTCCTTGACTATTATGAAGAAGTAGATTTATGTGAACATTGCATTTATGGTAAACAAAGTCATGTAAGTTTCTCATCTGGGGTTACTAGGGCTGACAAAATACTGGTGTTAATACATATTGATGTGTTTGGACCAATACCAGTATCGATACCATCACTAGGAGGATTAAATTACTGCATCCCTTTCATAGGTGATTTCTCTAGAATGACATGGTTGTAGTTTCTAACAAATAACTCTGAGGTCTTTGATAAGTTTCAAGAGTTCAAAGCTCTTGTAGAAAATTAGACTGGAAGAAAGATCAAGGTGTTGAGAAATGATAATGGAGGAGATTATGTGGTAAGGCACTTGACTAATTTTGCAAACAACACTATATAACTTAAAAAAACACAACTTCATACATACCACAATAGTGAAGAGTTGCTAAAAGAGTGAATAGAACAATAATGGAGAAGGCAGGGAGCATGCTCAGTGGCACATGTATGACTCAATAATTTGGGCATATTCAGTAGACACGTCATGTTACGTGGTGAATAGGTTGCTGTCGATGAATTTAGTCGACAAGAGTTTATATGAGGCATGGGATGGTAAGAATATCTCTCTTGCACATATCAGAGTCTTTGGGCATGATGCCTTTGTGCATGGGCTGAAGGAGATGCCTTTGTGATTCCTTTGTGCCTTTATAGTAGAGATGTGATATTCAAAGAAGTCGAAGGTACTTATCAGATTGAATATGTCAAAAGAGAAAAAGAACCATAAAAGAAGGATTTTGAAATGAACATCGAAAACCTAGATTTAGATGAGTCGACTGAATATTACGAAGAAGGGGAACTATAGACTCCAGTCATTAGGAAGTCTGGTCGAGCAAAGAAACAACCCAAAAGGTATAGTCCACCATATTTTTTCTATGCTTTTGCATTACTTTCCATTGAATATGATCCCAAGTTGGTAAAGGAAGTAATTACTAGACAAAGGGTAAACTCTTGAAAATGGACATGGAAGAAGAATTGGAGTCCTTGAAGAATAAAATATGGGATCTATTCACGTTGCCAAATGGAAGGAAACCTATTGGAAGCAAGTGGGTATTTAAGAAAACTATCAATAAAATAGGATAGGTTGAAAAGTTCAAGGATTGATTGGTAGCAAACAAATATTCCCAAGTAAAGGGAGTAGACTTTGGTGATCTTTTTTCTCTTGTTGCAAATTTAACTTCCATTAGGGAACTAATGTATTTAGCTGCAACAATTGATCTTAAGATATAATAGATGGATGTAAAGACAAAATTTCTTCATGGTGACCTTGAAGAGGAATTTTATATGAAGTAGCTTAAGGATTTCAGAATGAAAGGAGAGGAGTTGGTATGCAAACTCAAGAAGTATCTCTATGGTTTAAAGCAATCACCCAGTATGTGGTACAAAAAATTTCATATGTATATCTAGTGTTGGGGTTTGTCAGAAGTTAGGATGATCATTTTGTATATGGAAAGAAAGTCAGTGATCACTTTATATATGCAATCTTCTATATTGACAACAGGTTGTTGGTAATAAATAACATGGATCTAAACAAGGAGATAAAACTACATATGTCCTCCAAGTTTGACATGAAGGATCTTGGTACAACTCATTTCATTATTGGAATGGATATTAAAAGAGGTCCAACATATAGAAGGATCTAGTTAAGTCAAAGTAAATATGTTGAGATATTTATGAAACGATTCAACATTCATGAGAGTGTTGCACCTGGAAATTCCACATTTCCTATCAGCCTTCATGGAAATTCTACATTGCCCTTCAACCTCCTAGAAAGCTTGACCTAAGCCATCTTGGAGGGCCAGTGCCTTTCTGTCTTTTACACAAATCACCGATGGTGCTTCTCATAGTGGATTAAAGAGTGTCTATGCCATCTTCCTTTGACAAAACCATAGGTCGACACACATGTACTTTCTACCAGGAGCGAGGATGGTCAAAAAATAAGAAAAAAAGAAGGTTCTGGAAGCTTCCATGTGGAAGCCTCCGTGGAGTTGGTTCCTACATGCTCAGGAGAGGTGGCATTCACTTCCCTCACCTATAGGCATCACATTCTATCCATTCCCCAAGTCAATATCATGGTTTTGGGCCTATAAATGAAGTCTTCATGATGTGAGTGGAGGAGGCCAAGAAAAGTACCCTTATGCTGTTGGATTGAAGTCTGAGTTAGAGGCAAAGTAGAGCTAGCTTGTGTGTGGAGAGATCTTCATAGTCATAGAGGATTGTAGATTTTCTTGTAGAGATCGAAGCCATCGACATTAAGGCTTTTTGGTTGTACTTCTATCTCTTTCATATTTAATACAAAAGTGTTCCCCTTTCCTATATTCGATGTGTTGCTGATTTCAATTGAATATTATCGGATTCCTTGATCATTGATATGAGTAATTAGTCTTTATCATGATTCTCTCACTTCTTGTTTCTGTTTCTTGATCTATATTACAGGTATCGGACGTTGTGAATACTTTCTGGAACAAGGACAAGAGATTCAAATATGAGGTATAATGTTATTTAATGTTATTAATTAATTGCTTAAGGAAAGGATATGCTCCTGTGAGTTTTTGTTCTACACTTGTACGTTGCAGGGTAGAGGAACAAACAGTGTCTGCACTGATTGTATAGTTCTTGATAACAAATACAGTTGCTGGATCACTGACATCCTGGTAGTCTGGAACTTCATGTTCCCTCTCTTTCCAAATCACCATGATACAGATACTGTATTGCACCTACAACACACAGAATTCATATTATAAATTACATCATGACTGAAAGGAAAAAACATTTAAATGACAAATTTTAACAATGTAAAGGGAAAAAATTATTTTTTGGTTGGGTTAGGGTTTGTTTTTCTCTAGGTCAAGGGGCAGCAGTTCCGGGTAGTTTTTCCCATAGAGTTCCTACGATGCTTCCACTTTTGAGTCGCAGAGCGCCAATGGCCGACGCTCTTGTCGGCTGCGGACAAAGCACCTATGACGCGTCTATCCTAGCTTGATAGAGCACCGTCGTGCGCTCTACACAAACGCCAAAGGGCACTATAGACCAGAAATTTTGCCTCTAAATCGGTCAAAAACCCCTATAGGACGGTCGAAAATCCTCCTATCTAATCAAAATTCGTAATTTACCCTATATATTGGATTTAAAATGAATTAAAAATCATTTTTGAACATGAAGAAAACAATGGAAGAAAAGACAAAATGCCAGTTTTTAAACAAGAAATAGGAAAGATCAAGATCTTTACCTCTTCCAAGAAGATTGAAGGAACAATGGATGAGGGACACTTGCCAAAGCACCGGTGGAAACTCCTTACTATCACTCCAACTACCAAACTCTCACAATGGTAAAGAATTCTTACCATCCCTTTCTATTTATAGATATTTTAGAAGTTTTCAAAAGTTTACTATAATTTATTTATTTTGAAGTCCAAATTATTTCATTGAAAGTGGGTTTTTACTTTTTATTTTATATAGTTTTGGTAAATTGGCTTTTAATGTGTTTTTTGAGTTTTTTGGGTCAACATTGGGTTATGGCTATGATGTAAGCTATTTTAGTATTTTTCAAGCTTGGAGTTGGAATGAAAAAATACCGAGCGCCTTTAAACACTTTTCACATGCTCGTTAAAACCCGAGTAAAAGCGTGTCGAGTATACTTTTTCGCTTTTTCAAACTCGTTAAAAGTGGATTATGAAAAAGGAAACCAACTATGGAGTTATATTTAAGCTCTTTTCAGTCTCCCTAAAAATACAAAAATATTGGCAAGCGAACTTGTTACGTTCACGCTTGTAAAAGAATCAGAACGGTCGACCAGCCGATATTAGTTTATCACTTTTTCAGATCAATTAGGCCTATTTTATGAAAAAGGAACCACAACGAAGTCTCCTTAGGTATTCGTTCAGACTCTCTAAACATGAACGATACTGAGTTCACTTTCATCAGACTCATAAAATCAAACGGTGAAAGACCCTATCTGGGAACGAACCCCTGCTTTCTCAGGTTGGTAAAACATGTGAGAATGGACTCATCACTTGATGAGCTACAACGAATGTTCGTTATCCTATTTGGACTCGTAAAAACGAAAAGAGGTACTCATATTTCGAGATGGGGAAATTAAAGGAAAGGAGAATGTTTTTCATTTGAATTCATGGAAGCCATCTACAGTCCACCTTTGAACATGGAACCTGTTTGCATTTTACATATCTGAACAATTGGGTATTTAGCTTGTCTCCGAGTCGATCCACTTTTGTGAGTCACCTGATTTCTTTGAGTCAATTCGAAGAATAATTGGTCATATTCCTTGCATTACATCTGGTTCTAGTCTCATCAAGTCAATGCTTCCAATTCATTTGTCATGCCGCAAATTGTTCAAAGGATGTCTCTTCAGAAAATAACTCATCAGTAACTTTACCTATCCATAAAGTCAGTCATGTCTAAGTCAGTTTCATCACTTCAAATCAAGTTTTGTTCCTGGTTTTGTGTCACTGATGTGGTAATCATCATGGCCCTCCCATGATGAGTCTGTTCATGTCGACTCCAGCTCATCATCCAGGAATTAGACTTAGAAACCTAGTCAAGTACCTTGAAGCCTGCATGCCTTAATGGAAGGTTTCCTCACTTTCAACAGTAGGTTTTCATCAATGACCTATGATTGAGAGATTCTATCAAGTGTTTGACTTCAAAACATCTATTCACACTTGGGAGAATGTACTTAGATACCTTGGGAATCATTGACACTAATGGTGATTTATCTCGCACTTGTTAACAGTTTTCATCAATGACTGGTAATCAAGTGGTTTCTGCCATGTTCGACATCAAGACATCTATTCACATGGTTAGAATCGTATCAGTTGGGGATTGGAATGAAGAACCTGAGTTGTTAGGATTCATCACCTTAGTTTCCTATGCTCAGGTTGCGTTTAAAGATCAGTGAAAGTCCTAACACATATCCACATTGTATGTTTTGGTGGCTGTGTTCAGTATTTGAGGACGGGTGACATAGATATACTTTGTATTTTCTGTAGCTATGTCCTACCTCCTATTTCAGTTGTTCATGGATCTATAGTGTATTTTTGATAGCCATGACATAGTCATCATCATAGATTTGCAGTGTATTGGTTCACAGCTATGATCGGTTTGGATGTAGTCAGTTATTGGTCCTGTGTCAATTATGAGCTTATCTCTCATTGCCTCTATATCAGACGGATATCTTGCAAACTATTTCACCTATCACTTCCTTCTAGCTTCATACTTTGGGGGGCATTCTTTTGCACCTGGAAATTACACATTGCCTATCAACCTTCATGGAAATTCTACATTGCCCTTCAACCTCCCTGAAAGCCTGACCTAAGCCATCTTGGTCATATTTTTCCCACATCTTGGAGGGTCGGCACCTTTCTATATTTTACACAGAGCACCGATGGTGCTTCTCACTGTGGAGTAAAGAGCATCGATGCCCTCTTCCTTTGACAAAACCCTAGGTCAGCACACATGTCCTTTCTACCAGGAGCGACGATGGTCAAAAAATAGGAAAAAAAGAAGGTTCTGGAAGCTTCCATGCAGAAGACTCAGTGGAGTCTGTTCCTACATGCTTGGGAGAGGTGGCATTCGCTTCCCTCACCTCTAGGGATCACATTCTATCCAATCCCCAAGTCAATCTGATGGTTTTGGGCCTATAAATGAAGTCTTCATGATGTGAGTCGAGGATGCCAAGAAAAGTACCCTTATGTTGTTGGATAGAAGTCTAAGTTAGAGGCAAAGTAGAGCTAGCTTGTGTGTGGAGAGATCTTCATAGTCATAGAGGATTGTAGTTGTTCTTGTAGAGATCGAAGCCATCGACATCAAGGATTTTTGGTTGTACTTCTATCTCTTTCATATTTAATACAAAAGTGTTCCCCTTTCCTATATTCGATGTGTTGTTGATTTCAATTGAATAATATCAGATTCCTTGATTAATGATATGTGTAATTAGTCTTTATCACAATGCTCTCACTTCTTGTTTCTGTTTCTTGATCTATTTTACATGTATCGGATGTTGTGAAGACTTTCTGGAGCAAGGACAAGAGATTCAGATCTGATGTATAATGTTATTTCATGTTATTAATTAATTTCTTAAGGAAAGGATATGCTGCTATGAGTTTTTGTTCTACACTTGTATGTTGTAGGGTAGAGGAACAAACAGTGTCCGCACTAATTGCATAATTCCTGATAAGAGAGAGCTAAGCAGTTAAGGTATATATTCCTATAGAAGTTAAGTTATTTATCGAATATTGTCCTAAGACACATGAAGAAATAGAGTACATGACACATGTTCCATATGCTAGTGTGTAGGTAGTAAGATGTATGAAATGGTTGGTATGCAACTTGATACTTCCCATGCAATGGGATTATTGAGCAAATAAATGTTGACACCTGGAAAGGAGAATTGGACCGCAATCAATAGAGTTTTTTAGGTATTTGCATGGCACAACAAATTATGTAATATGGTACCATGGAAAACCCAAAAATAACAAGAAAATCTTTTTTCATGGTTTTGTCAACTCCGACGGGGCTAGAGATCTCAATTGCAAACATCCAACCAACAATTGTTTTTTCAAGTTATTCGGCGGAGCAATCAATTGGGTGAGTAGGAGGTAGTTGGTTGTTGCACACTAACAACTAAGGTTGAATACATGGTAGCCACTCATGCAAGCAACGAAGTGATTTGGTTGCAAATATTATGTTCATAGGTTGGGTTTAAACATCAATATGTTAGGTTGGATTGTGACAGTCAAAGTGCAATATTCCAAGCAAATAACCCCACATACCATTCAAAGACAAAGCATATTGATGTGTAGTATCACTTTGTGAGAGGCATGTTGGAGAACCAAAAAGTGTTGCTAGAAAAGGTGGACACTATGAAAAATATTACAAACTCATTGACCAAGTCTGCGAGCACTGAAAATTTTACTTGGTGTAGGGAGTCAATGGGTTTGTTAGCCCTTTTTAAGTGAACTAAAGGTTGTAATATCTTGTGTACGCAAAGAAGAGAACACACGAGAGAATGTTAGGTGTGATATATTATTTTCATGTAAATCGATGGTCAAAGTCAATAGTTGATTGGTAGCAAGTCGATTGGAATTGAAGTCAATAGACAATAGAAGTCTAGATGACGAGCCGACTAGTATAGTCGATTGGTTGTCAATCATGACTAGTCGATGTGGAAGTCAATGAGAAAAAAAAACATGGATTTGATGAACACTTGGTCAACAAGAGGCTCAACAAGAAATCGACTATGGTTAACTCTCGCGAGTCGATTGTAACATAAAAACTACATTTAGTTAGAAAGTTATGGATTTCCATTAATGAGCAGTTAGTTGTAACTAACTGGGGTACCGCAAGCTAGTGTATGTGTTGCATCTATAAATATGATGTAATCGAAAAGGTTGTGTAAGGAGAACAAGTGAAGACCACTTGAAGAGAGTAGTAAAGTGTAAGTGAATTCACACTTGAGGTATTACAATCTAGTAAATCACTATAGTAAACATTGGTAAAGAGTGTTTCTAATAGATGAGTAGTTAAGATCATTGGTTTTCTAGTTTTCTTTGGTAGAGGCGTGTTGAGGCATGGAAATTCGCAGGTGACAACAGTAAGGGATTCTCCCCAGTCAACGTTCCCAACTAGCCCGTGACTGTTTTGTGTAGGGAATCCGTCCGGTTTGCGGTCCAGCTACCGTAGGTCAAAGTAACAAAAACAAAAGGTTTTACCGGTTGCGGCCCGGTCTACCGTGTATATTTTTGTATTTTTTGACTTAAGTATGATATGCAAGTGCCTATTTAACATGCAGATTGACGTAGAATACAAGGAGCGGTCACAATGTGATGTGCAGGTTCTTACCTCTTGTCTTAAACTCTCTCGCATCTAAATCACACATAGCAAGAAATTACAACTAACTACCTAACCTATCCCTAGGGAGCAGGATTATCATTCATTGGTGAGTAATATATTTGTACATGCATTATGAAAAGTTACAGATAGCTGATACTTCTTTCAAAACACATGAATGATTACAGATATTTGAACAACCAGATAGCCAATTGTTTATGAACAACATTCATTACTCACAGTGCAAGACATCACAAAATATACTAAAGAACATTTAAACCAGAACATAGGTTCAGAAAGTTAAAACACTCTCACAGTTAATGAAACACAGCTGAAAATGAAATAGTTCCCCTTCAACATTGCTCATTTAATCACATTTGATACATTCCACATTACGCTTTCTCCAACAGGCAAAAGTTGCAGTTTCTGATTGTAAAACGAAATAGTTCCTCTTACAAGCAAATGGTTTACAAGTTTTTCCAGGGAAAAAAGTCCCCGTAACTTCTAACTTTCAAATATTTAAACAAAATCAGTAGAACGCTTGGGTTCCCCCCAAACGTGTGACTCTTCGGTTCTTCGAGAGTTTCATATCCCTCCTTTTCATTTTTCTATGCAAGCTCATTATCAGCTGAGTAACGGATGGAACTTTTAGACTTGTGCCTTTGTTGCTTTTGATCTTGTCTTTTACTTTACCCGCGCCCCTTGAGCTCTTATCTCCAATCAGTACCCTCGCGCCGCAGCCATATGAACCATCTTTTGGATCTTCTTGCAATTAACCAATGTGCATCATTCACCGGGTTGTATTCAAAAATAAAACGTCAAATTATACCAACTGAAACAGCTAATCCACAGGAAAATGGCTAGGTGCATCCCTTGATCTGAGAATTTTAAAAAATGGAAGAGTTTTGACTAAGCCTTGAGCAGGAAAGTTCTGAATCGAAAGCCGAAAGGATATCGACATCGGACGCGAAAAGGCTTTCCTAGCCGCAACGGTGGAAAAGGAAAGGTTAAGTATACGCGACTCGTGGGTGGGAACACTCTCATTCAGAAGTCAAAAGGTTTTACACTTCGGAGGATTAACTACTTTAGGAGCCGCAACGATCAGAAAAGGAAAAGACTACGAGCAAGTGACTAAAGACTGACGCATCGGCTGGCGGAGCATTTTGGACTTCGGGCTCTTAGTTGCTTTGGGAGTCGCAACGGCGGAAGAGACAAGGGCTAAAGACACGCGAAATGCAGGTGGGAAAAGCTTTAGTTGGAAGTCGGAAGACATCACATCGGAAGCCAAATGACTTTCCCAGCCACAACGGCGGAAGAGAAAAAGCTACGGGCTCCGATTAAATAAAAATGACGCCCGATCAATAGAAAAAATTAAGTGTTCGGACAGCTTTAAAACTCAATAGCGGTTAAAATCCATTTCACCTTCGAAACAACGGCCCATCAAAGAACAATTAGCAATACTAAACTCAAATCTGCGACCCGCTGCAAAATTCAAACATAAACAACCTCTGGAGACAGGCTGCAAGTAAATCGTTAAAATCATCCAAAATTAAAATATGACCGAAAACAATTCACGGATCCAAACGATTAAAAACAATGCTAAATCATGAGGAGGGGCCCGAAATTTAAGAAATTTGGGGAGAACGGTTGCAGCTGTAACAATTGGTGACTACCTGGTGAACCTAGATCTCTGGATAACTACTTCCTTAAGTAACAGACTGTTTAACAATAAAATCAACATGTTGAATTCTTCTAGATGTATGGATTTCCCAAATGGTAGATACATGAACTTTGAATCATTGAGGGTAGTCCTATTTAGGAAAATGGAAACCAAGGTTTCAAAAGTCAAGATAACTCTTTCGAGGCCAGAAGTATGAGTTTCATTTTTACCTCTGTCTTTGGGCAGCTTCCAGCTTGGACACCACAGGATCGTAACATCTGGTAAACATAAATATTCATTTGTTCCTCATTTCCATGCCATTTTGCACTTTTGTGCTTTTGGAATTTTGTCCTTGTGAGTCCTCCTCATGCCTTTCTTTCTGAATTTTTATTCAGGCTCCTCTATCCATAATGTCCTTTTGTGTGAGAGGTGTATTTAGTTTTCATCTCATGGACGGAGAAGAACTTTCGGCAATTTTATACTCATATGATTTAGTACTTTGTTTTGATATACATTGCTTTCTTAGGAGTTTTTGACTCTTTTTTAGCCTTTTGGCTTTCAATTCTTGGCATGGGATCATTTATATATAATATACTATTTACCCTGCTTCCTTTCCATGGGTCTTTTGCTGTCACTCCCCCCTAGGACATTTTAAGTGTGAGATGGATGGAGCCTCGAAATAGTATTCCAGACCTTTTAATCTTGAGTTACTTTACAGGGATTAAGCAGGATTTCAATGCGTTCACAGCCATTTAGGAAAACTGCTAAACTAGAAGAAACTCTATCAGATAAAACCATAATACACAGTCTTATAATCAAGGATTTTAGTTGGTCCAGAATTCTAATGCTCTCCATGCGACCAAAGTTTGCTTCTTTTATTTAAAATCAAACAGAAAATCTAAAGTAAAACAAAACTAAACTTCATGACTCAAAGACTCAAAAAGACAGCCAAAACAGATTATTTATATACAAGACAAGAACTCAAACAACTCCTCAGGAAAAATAAGGCTTGAGAACCAAACCATTTACTGGTAAGTTCTCTTCCCACCCCTGTAGATCTTGCAACTTATAAGTAGAAGGGCCAAGCTTTGCCGCAATCTGAAAAGGGCCTACCCACAACTGCTGGAATTTAGTATGCTTTCCTTTCTCATCATGGGGGCGATCCCACTTGAGAACCAGATCTCCCACTTCAAACTCTTTTGTTCCTACCTTATGTTTGTCAAACCATCTCTTTATCACCTCCTGTTGTTGCTTAAAGCACTCTCTGGCTTTAGATCTAGCCTCTTCTGCTTTCAGGAGATTATTTATCCTTATTTGCAAAACTTCATCATCCGACCCTCTAGATTCTTGGGCTATTATGGAAGAAGGTAGCATGATATTGGGAGGAAGAATGGCTTCTTTACCGTAGACAAGGGTATATGGTGACACTCCTATAGCAGAATTGGGTGTGACTCTATCAGCCCAAAGGGCATTTGGTAGCGCTGAGTGCCAACTCCTCTGGTTTTCTATTACAGTCTTCTTTAAAATTCTAATCAGATTTTTGTTAGAGGATTCAGCCAGGCCATTTCCTTGTGGATAGTAATTAGCAGATTAATGCAATTTTATCCCTTTATCATGAGCAAAAGAAGTTAATTTAATTGATGAAAAGTACTTAGCATTATCAAAGACTAACGAAACTGGAACTCCAAACCTGGTCATGATATGATCTTGTAGGAAGCTGATGACCACGTCTTCATTTATCTTGTGCAGCAGGATAGCTTCAACCCAATGAGTGAAATAATCAGTCGCGGTCAGAATGTACTTGTGCTGCAGAGAGGAATTCGGTTTTATTTCTCCAATAGTATCCAACCCCCATTGCTCGAATGGCTCTGTGATCATCACCGGCTTTAGGGGTGCCGCTGCTTTAGGTTGTCTCCCACTACACCTTTAGAAAATATCACACTTCCTGACATGTGTGTGTGCATCTTTGAAGAGCGTAGGACAATAGTAACTGGCTCTGAGGAGTTTGTGGGATGTAGTATCCCTTGAATAATGTCCCCTAGCAGGCCCGTCATGCAAATCTATCATTACTTTTTCCACATCTTCTTTCTCTAAGCATCTCAGGAGAACTCCGTCATAATTTTTTCTGAATAATACTCCTTCAACAATTTGATAGGAAGCTGATTTAAGACGCAGCGCTCTTCTTTGCTAAGAATTCCAATGTTCTGGCAATAGCCCTGCCTGCAGGTAATGCACGAGGTTTCTATACCAAGACTCAGGAGTTGTAAACAAAGGACATACCTCCATTACATGTAATTCGGCTTCATCCTCCCAGGCATGTTCTTCATTTTTTCCATTTTCAGTCATCAGTTTGCACAACCCTTGTCCTTTAACTATAGAGGCTGGATTGAATTCAAGGTCGTACTCTTGAAGAGTTGTTACCCAGTTGCCCCTTCTTTCTCCTAACTCCTTCTGTACAAGAGGGGACCTTACAGCTGGGTAGGGGACGATCACCTTGGTTTTAATTTTTTAAAATATAAGGCTTGAATTGCTTCACTGCTTTGAATACTGCATAAGCTTGTTTATCAATGGTTGGGTAATTTAATTCATCCCCTTGTAGACCAGTGCTCATGAAAGATATTGGGAATTCATCCCCTCCATCTTCTTTTTGCGTAAGCACAGCTGCTAGCGAATCATCGGATGCAAAGGTATACATAATAAAGTCTTTATCGAAATCTAGGCTTTTCAGGGAGGGTGCGTGTGCAACAACAATTTTAATTTTGTTGAATGCGTTCTTCTCAATCTCAGTCCATTTGAATTGTGCATTTTGCTTCACCATCTGCTGCAGTGGCTTGACGATCTAAGCGAAATCAGGCACAAATCTTCGCACGAAGTTTATAGTTCCCATAAATGATTGTATCCCTTTTTTATTATGGGGTAACGAGATCTGTTCAATGGCCTTAATTATTTCTAGATATATAGAGATTCCTTTCTTTGAAACTATATGACCCAGCAATTTTCCCTCCGTGACAACGAACACACACTTTTTGGGATTGAGCGAGATGCCATATTTTTGACAACGTTCAAAAATCTACCTTAAGTGAAACACGTGTTCTTCTTTCCTTTTGGAGAATATCGTAATATCATCAAGGTACACTACAGCACTACGACCAATCAATCCATAGAAAGATGTGTCCATATCCCTCTGAAACATCGCTCCAGCATTTATAAGCCCAAAGGGCATCCTTCTGTAGGCAAAGGTTCCCCATTTGGTCCTGAACGTTGTCTTCAATTTGTCTTCTTTGGCTACTAATACTTGATTGTAGCCAGAGAAACTGTCTAATAACGAAAACAGTTTAGAACCTGAAACCATTTGTAACAGTTGCTCCATGGGTGGAACAGGATAGTTATCTTTGTCTGAAGCACGGTTTAAATTCCTGAAATCCACGTAGAGTCTGATTTCTCCATATTTTTTTCTCACTGGTACCAGATTTGATACCCACTCAGAGTGTCTGACCTTAAAAATGATTCTAGCATCCAGTAACTTCTTCACTTCACTTTGAATTAGCGGTTCCAATTTTGGATGCATTTTTCTTAAAGGTTGTTGATACGGCTTGATGCCGGCTTTGATGGGGACAACATGCTTGATGATGCTGGTGTCGTATGTTTTCAAATCTTCATATGTCCAGGCGAACACATCTTTATATTGTTTAAATAGACTGACGAACTTATCTCTTTCTGCTGGTGAGCAACATTTGCCAAGATTCACAAATTTAGGATTTGTCTCAGTGCCTAAATTTATCAGCTCGAACTGTAGAGATGAGCGAGTATTCACGTTGGCCGATCTTCTGAACTTCTCATTTAAATCGAACATTCTTTCTAACGTTCTGACTCCTTTAGGGATGAAATTATCATACTTCAGCTCAGCTTGATGTTCTTCATCGTCTATAATTGCTCCTTTAAATACCTCGTCATTTGTTAAACATTCTATAATCTGCTGGTCATCATCGAACACTCGTAGGTTGGTAATCATATCAGGTACAGAGGGCCTAAAAATTAATTCAATAGAGCATCGATTATTAGTGGGTACCAACCTAGCGGCTGATGTGGCCAACAAGTCAGCCGCTGCATTTTTAAGTCTTGGAATTGAAATAATATTGAATGCATTAAAACATTTAAGCAGGTCCCATACCTCATTTTGGTAAGCCTTCAAGTGAGGGGAAACACATTGTATTTGATTTCGGATTTGTTTCACAATAATTTTAGAGTCTCCAAAAACTTTTAGATTACTTACCTTTAATTCAATCGCTTTCCTCAAGCCCTGCACCAGCGCTTCGTACTCAGCTATATTATTAGTACACTCAAACTCTAATCTACATGAGAGAAAATGTTTATTCTTCTGGGGGTCAATCAGGACACAGCCGGCCCTTGACCCTTCTAATGTCTTAGAGCCATCAAAAAACAAAGTCCAAAAATCACTAACTACTGAATGCGAATCTACTCCTACTGCTAAGTTTACTATGTTATAGTCAATCTCATCAGCCTGTGAGAATCGAAGGAGATCAGGCTGAGTGTCTGATGTGTTGCTGGCTTCTTCTTCTTGGTAATTTCCTGGTTCCAACTCAATAAAATAGTTTCCCAATACAGAATCCACTGGTTCATTCTTCTCATCCAATTGAGTAACGTTGTATTTCATATGAGGCTCCCTTAAAATCTTAATCTGGTTTGGACTTCCTTTGTATGGCAGCCACAGATGCGACCAATCCGACGCAAAATATCCATTTAGTTTGGCTAACCAATCTCTGCTTAGGACAAGACCGTAAGTGTCTGGTATATCAGCCACCACGATATTGATGACTTGGCACACTTTATCATTTGACGCCAGACGGACTAGGACATCTTCCATCTCACCAATTACCTTTACATCCATCCTATCCAACTGAACAACCCTCCATGTGGATGGCTTAGGCTGCCCATTTATCTTTTTATAGACTGATATTGGCATGACATTAACTGATACCCCTGAGTCTACCAGGAAATTATGTACGTTGTGATTGAAAATTTCAAATGTGAGGAGGAAAGGTGGATGTTTGCTTTTAGACTTACCTCCAATGCTAGTTTCTCCGATTTCTTCTTCTTCCTGAGGTTTATTGTCAGTGGGAAGCTTCTCGTCCGATGCTTCAAGTGCTTTCAATAGTATTTCTTTTTGCTGTGGCACTTTACACATTTCGAATAGTGAAACATTCGATTTTACCTTATTTAAATCCTCCACAATGTCATACTCCATCTGCTTTTCAATGGGATGAGGTTTATCAGCATTCACCTTTTCTTCATTTGGCTTGGCCAACGTATTATTCTGCTTAGGATCTTGGCTGGTAATAGTGAATTCTGGAATTTTATCAGCTAAGGATTTATTTTGAAATTTATTAACATTTCACTGAATCCTCTTAATCTTTGGGAGAATGAGACTATTTTCTTTAATTGGCCCTTGGCTCCTTGTTGTCACGTTGGTTTCCATGATGTCCTTGTACCCCTGATTCTTTTTCTCTTCAGCATCAAATAACGAAACAGAATCCCACAAAACCATGGTTTCCTCTTCTTGTTCTTTCGTTGAAGTAGTAATCTCTTTTCTTTCTTCATCTCCCTCTTCTGTTAATCTAGAATCCAACAGCTGATTCATAACCAACGTCATTGAGTTTATCCGTTGAGGACAATTCCTTTTAGAGTGTGGTTGTTGGTGAAAAGTGCAAAAATTGTCCATGCCTACCTCTGTTAAATTCATAGATGCAGAATTGTGTGGAGGAGGTTGAGACTGATTGTTATCCTCTCTTTTCTTATAATAGGGCTTATGGAACTTTTGTGTTTCCTTCTCTTTCTCCAAATCTATAATTTTGTTGGAAAGCTTCTGCTCATTTTTGCCATATTTTCAAAATTTGGCAATTTCTCTTCCTTAGGCTTAGTAAACAATAAGGCTTTCCTTCCCACACCTTTCTCTCCTGATTGTTCTGGATAATCTTTGATACTTTCTCTTTCAGCCTCCACTACTTTTGCCTCTTCATAGGTTTCCGTCAAAGTAGGGTTGGCCCTACCTTTGGCGAACATGGCCAAATCAGGGCCTAAAGCTGAGGTATAATATTCAATCAGGACCTTGTCCGAAGGTTTGTTAGCATCAAAAAAATTCTTGAGGTATGCTGCAAATCTTTGAGTAAAACTGTGCACCTTCTCCTTTCTCTCTTTCTTCAAGGCGCATAGTCCTTTCATGAGGGCTGCATGAGTCTTTTGAATCGCATACTTACTTCTGAAAATTCTCTCGAAGGTATCCCAATCAGGGATAGAGTTAGCAGGCAACCCAAAATACCATGATGCTGCAGCTCCTTTAAGGGTATGCAGAAATAATCTACACACTACATCCTCATACTCCCCATCCCTCAACCCTTCTATCGCCAAGTAAAAACTTTGCAGGTGATAATCTACTAGTATCTTCTCATTTGGGTCAAATTTGGGTAGCATCTTTTCAAAGGATTGAGGTAAATCATGTAGTGGAGGCGTTAGATTTAAAGGTGATCTGGCTCTCCAGGCAGGTGGTGGATTTGGTGGATTGGGTGGTGGATTAGCATTTACTCCTACCATGAGTCTGGGTGGAGAGTGAGGAGGTGAGCCAATAGGAGTGTGAGAAGGAGAACTGTGAGGGGTATCTGGGCCTTCTTGATTCAAAGGTAGTACAACTTCCTGTAAGGCTATTTCTACAAGTTCTTCCCAGTCTCCAACCAGCATTGAGTCTTCTACTATAGGACGATCTTTCTTTTTATATTCTCTTCTGGGCAATTCAGGGATAATTGGAAATCCTCCAATCTTCTTTACATATGCCCTGGTGTGTCTTCTCAGGTCATTAACAACTTCGTTGCCAATAGAATATAGATGTTCTCTATTCCTTTCTTCCAGAATTGGATTATGAAACCTAGTGCTTTCAGAACTGTTACCGGTGGAATAATCTCGGGAAAACGGGTTTCCTCGGCCAGCCATGCACTGGCAGCCCTCCTTCTAGCGCCAAAAAACTGTTGAGGCCTGGAAATTCGCAGGAGACAACAGTAAGGGATTCTCCCCAATCAACGTTCCCAACTAGCCCATGACTGTTTGGTGTAGGGAATCCGTCCGGTTTGCAGTCTGGCTAACGTAGGTCAAAGTAACAAAAACAAAAGGTTTTACCGGTTGCGGTCCGGTCCACCGTGTATATTTTTGTATTTTTTGACTTAAGTATGATATGCAAGTGCCTATTTAACATGCATATTGACGTAGAATACGAGGAGCGGTCACAATGTGATGCACAGGTTCTTACCTCTCGTCTTAAACTCTCTCGCATCTAAATCACACACAGCAAGAAATTACAACTAACTACCTAACCTATCCCTAGGGAGTAGGATTATCATTCATTAGTGAGTAATATATTTTTACATGCATTATGAAAAGTTACAGATAGCCGATACTTCTTTCAAAACACATGAACGATTACAGATATTTGAACAACCAGATAGCCAATTGTTTATAAACAACATTCATTACTCACAGTGGAATACATCACAAAATATACTGAAGAACATTTAAACCAGAACATAGGTTCAGAAAGTTAAAACACTCTCACAGTTAATGAAACACAGCTGAAAACGAAATAGTTCCCCTTCAACATTGCTCATTTAATCACATTTGATACATTCCACATTACGCTTTCTCCAACAGGCAAAAGTTGCAGTTTCTGATTGTAAAACGAAATAGTTCCTCTTACAAACAAATGGTTTATAAGTTTTTCCAGGGAAAAAAGTCCCTATAACTTCTAACTTTCAAATATTTAAACAAAATCAGTAGAACGCTTGGGTTCCCCCCAAACGTGTGACTCTTTGGTTCTTCGAGCGTTTCATATCCCTCCTTTTCATTTTTCTGCGCAAGCTCATTATCAGCTGAGTAACGGACGGACCTTTCAGACTTGTGCCTTTGTTGCTTTCGATCTTGTCTTTTACTTTACCTGCTCCCCTTGAGCTCTTATCTCCAATCAATACCCTCGCGCTGCAGCCATATGAACCATCTTTTGGATCTTCCTGCAATTAACCAATGTCCATCATTCACCGGGTTGTATTCAAAAATAAAACGTCAAATTATACCAACTGAAACGGCTAATCCACAGGAAAACGGCCAGGTGCATCCCTTGATCTGAGAATTTAAAAAAACGGAAGAGTTTTGACTAAGCCTCGAGCGGGAAAGTTCTGAATTGGAAGCTGGAAGGATATTGACATCGGATGCGAAAAGGCTTTCCTAGCCGCAACGATGGAAAAGGAGAGGTTAAGTATATGCGACCTGCAGGCGGGAACACTCTCAATCGGAAGTTGGAAGGCTTTACACTTCGGAGGCTTAACTACTTTAGGACCCGCAATGGTCGAAAAAGGAAAAGACTACGAGCAAGCGACTAAATACTGACGCATTGGCTGGCAGAGCGTTTTGGACTTCGGGCGCTTAGTTGCTTTGGGAGCCGCAACGGTGGAAGAGACAAGGGCTAAAGACATGCGAATTGCGGGTGAGAAAAGCTTTAGTCGAAAGTCGGAAGACATCACATAGAAATCCAAATGACTTTCCGAGCCGCAACAGCAGAAGAGAAAAAGCTACAGGCTCCGATTAAACAAAAATGACGCCCGATCAATAGAAAAAATTAAGTGTTCGGACAGCTTTAAAACTCAATAGTGGTCAAAATCCATTTCACCTTTGAAACATTGGCCCATCAAAGAACAATTAGTAATACTAAACTCAAATCTGTGACCCACGGCAAAATTCAAACATAAACAACCTTCGGAGATAGGCTGCAAGTAAATTGTTAAAATCATCCAAAATTAAAATATGACCGAAAACAATTCACAGATCCAAACGATTAAAAACAATGCTAAATCATGAGGAGGGGCCCGAAATTTAAGAAATTTGGGGAGAACGGTTGCAGCTGCAACAAGGGGTTTCTGGGTGATTTATATGTACTATGTAAATGTTTTCTGTGCCATTGTTTAATCTATTTAAATATAAGAATATCTATGCATACTCACTGTAATAGGTATTAGAAACCAACAAAAACACCCCAAGTAATGATGCATGCCATCCTCCGTGATGCCAGGATTATCTTCAACTATTGTTATTGGAACCATATCCACCAATATTTGACAAGCATAGTTGAGGAAGAAATAAAGGAAAATTGTACTTGGACAACTTGGGAATAATGGCTAATAGACATATTTCCCAAAATTATTTTAAATATTAGTAAAGACCATAAAATATAGAAAAATCAAACAAAGAGAGGGGGTCAACATTCTAAGGTGAGGAAAGCAAGTGACAAGTACTTACTATATCAAGGAAGATTAGGGGTTGGACGCAAAACATCACGAGTTAGCTCAGAGAAAGATGTGACACCAAATCTTGAATACACCCATGTGGCATGAGACAAACTTTTCTTTGGTTGACAATAAGAGGAAAGTACTTGCCTAGGACAAGTTAATAAGCAAGGGCTTTAAAGGATTATCAATATGTTACATATGCAAGTAGGGAGAGGAATCATTAGAATCCCATTTTAATATTTGCAACATTACTAAGTTCCTGTGGGACAACATTGCAATTCTCTTTAGAGAATATGATAGGGCTGTGAATGACATCACAACAACATTGGAAGAGTAGAAAGCTACTCCTTTCAAGAAACCAATTTTGAAAAAAATATGGTAACACTTCCATGAATTTCTACTTTGAGTTTTTAACAACTTATAGAGAGAGAAGGTAGAACTTTGGACTAGTATTTTGTGAATATAAGTGAAACAATCCAAGCAATGAGTTGGACAATTGATGACAGAGAAAGAAATATAGTGGAAATAAAACTCAATGAAGTGTGGGGAATATATAAGAAAAGTTAGGAAAAAATAAACCTTCTAGGGAACATGTACAGTCACTTGAAGAATGGTCAAAACCCCCCAAATATTTATAAAAATTAACTTTGACAATGCCTCAAAGTGAAACCCACAACCAGTTAAGATAGGAGGAGTAATCCATGATGATGAAGGAAACATACTCAACTTTTTTGCAGGTTCCAATGGTTTGGATACTAATAATGCTTTTGAACTCCTATATCTCTCTCAAATAAGGCGTCCAAATAGATATTTCTAATGTATATATAAACTTGTTGGTTGAAGGAAACTCCTAAATCTTTGTGAATGACACTCTTACTAAGCTTCTAAATGGACCTCATATTTAAATTACAACTAGAAACTAATGTCTTTTGACAAGGCTTGAAAGCATATCTATCATAGCCACTCAAGTTGTTAGTATCATCCCAACCCATGTTCAAGGTAAAGTAAATGGTTTGGCCTATAAACTAGCCTCTGAAGGAGTACATAGGAGTGAACAAGATCCAAATATCAAATCGTAGAATCTAGCAATGCATCAAGTTAGAGATGATTGCAACATCCCTCGTAAAAGGGATGTGAACACCCTTATGGGTTGATAGGGACATGTGACACTAACACATATAGATAGATAGAGAATTAGGTGTTTGGTAACAAGGATGGGACTATTGAAGAGCTTAAGCCTCTACATCTCACTCACACCACCACTGGAAAATTCATGAGAATGTGTGGGAGCACTAGTAAGTACAACAAAATGGAGCTTAGCAAATTATCTTGTTGTGTAGAAACAAACTAGAAATTTTAAGTTTATTTATCTAATGAAAGGAAAAGAGACTTGTAGCTATGTCCATTTGGATTTGTTTATCAAGATGTAATGAGCAAGCTCCTTCTTACCAGTTGATTGTTGATCCAAGGATGCCACATTGGAAGTTTACATAAAGAAGAGTTGTGGGAATATGCTTAGTAGGAGTGAGAGTTAAAGGGTGGTTTGAAATAATTCATCACACTTTACGAGTCTAGGATTTGATCTAAAGGAGAAATAGTCTAGTCTTATTAGCCCTATTTGCAAGATAGAGTTTAAAATAAGAACAACATAATCTATGGAGGGGACATGGGAGAACAATTAGGGTACTAAGAGGGGTGTTCCTCATCATTGCAAATATACAAGGTAGACTTCAAATGGGTCATTTGGGTCCAAGAAAAAGGAAAGCATGGTTGAGGTCCTTGTTGCAACTTATCTCACTAGGTTGTGTAAAAAGGTTAAGTAGGAGGTGGAATAAATATAACAAGGCGTGGGGATAAAAATAGGCTTAGCCTCCAATGGAAGGGTTAATGAGGAAATAAATCCATGGATTCCTAATACTAGGTTCTCAAGAAGCAAAGACACAAATACTCTAGGATAGTAGACTTGGTGCTAGAACATTAAAGAGTTTGTGAGATGGGCCATAGAGTAGAAGGGGAATCAAAATAAAGATTATATGCAAACGTTATTCCCATGGGAAGTTGACACAACAATTAACCACCTAGGGTCCCGCAAACCTTTTTACAGTTCGTCTCCTAGGGTTATGTTTTTTTATGTTAGGGTTTTTTCCTTAATGCTTATGACAAAAATACCCTTCATCCTCCTTTTGTAATCAGCTTGTCACAAATGCGCATAGCCACCACATCTATTCTAAGAGATAAACATACCACCATTCTAGTTGTTTTTAATTTACAGTATATTCTATTTCATTCATTTAATAAAATTTGAGTCTAATGTATCATTGTATTCCTTGTAATATATCTATGTATATGATTCTATATAAGCTATCTCATTATGTTGTCACATAAATCTAGATTAGTGGTATTAGAGTGGCCTGCTCTTTTGTTATTTCTCCGTGCATGTTTCCCATAGGGTCAAGATATAGAAAATTGGGTCTTGAACTAGTTGAGATTGAGAAGCCGTCAGTGGCCCAATATGCTTCTCATGGTCGATAAAAAGAGGGAAGATAGAGAAAGAGATCCTATCAAGTTGTTTCTCTAGGAAACTCTTGCATGACAAAGGAATGAGATGATCGACAATTTAACCCAAATATTTGGAGTAATGTCGTTAGCAATGAAGGGATCATCAATCAGTCATTTTGGAGGAGTCACACCCTTCAAGGTACACGTTAACTTTGATATCCCTTTATTTGAAGGCTGGGCTGATACTGATGCCCTAGATAAATGGTTGAGTTTTCTAGAAGGGTATTTCTCTGTCCACAGTTTTTTTGAAAGGGAAAAGATCATCTTTTCCATCCTTAAGGATATCCTCCATGTCAAAAATGGTGTGAAGCTTATTATGAGAAAAATTTAATAGAGGAGTCTGAAATGTTTGAGGCCAATCCCACTTGGGACTCTTTTATAGATGCCGCGAAGGAGCAATGTTACCTTGTGAGAAACTATGACTACCAGTACATGAGATGGACCACACTTCATCAAGAGAGGGACTAAATAGTGCTAAATTTCATAAATATTTTCCATGCTTTTTGCACCAAGCAAGGTATCAAAGACTTTGAGTGACATGTGGTTCAAGAATACCATGGGGGACTACACATGTAAATCTAAACAAAAATGGAGTTTATGGACATGTTTTCACTAGGAGATGCTTATTGATATGTTGTTAAGATTGAGCAAAAATTCAAGTAGAAGAACAAGTGGAAGTTAGGGCCTGTGAATCCACCATAAAAGGCAAGGGTAACCTTGGCTCACAAAAAAAATATAGAGTGAGGACAATAGATCCAAGCCACAAGTAAATAAGGTTAATGGGAAGACAAATAAGGACATCATGAAATGGCGCGAGTTCCACAATATCCCCTGATACAACACTAATTAATGTCAATCAAAGCATCATTGTTGGCTGAGAACAAAGCTTCATATTTAGATCCAAGTTTTGGATATGATTCAAAACCTAGCGTCACAGTCACAAACAAGGGGAAGTAGATCATTGATGTAGAGCCCAAAATCACCATTTCTACTACAAAGATCTAGCCTAACAATATAGAGGAGTCAAAGTAAGGTGAGCACCTCTTCCACTCGCAGATGTGGGTAAAGGGAACTCCACTACATTTCATTATTAAAACTGGAAGCAAAAAGAACCTAATTTTGATAGAGGCCATAAAATAATTGAATTTTCATACAAAAACACACCCAAAACCATACAACATTGGGTGGCTCAACTAGGGACGGGATATCTGCATTCGTCAACATTGCTACCTACCTTAATACATCAAGTCCTTCAAAGATGAGGTAATCTGCGATGTTTCCCCACTCAAAGTTTGTAATGTTATTTTAGGACAACCATATATGTTGAAGCATCATCCTATGTATGATGGTAGACCTCATAGTATCATTATTACTTTGGGAAAACAACTCTGCAAGATACTAGAGGCAATTCCCACTATTGCAGTATCTCTCATCACAAATAAGCAGTGCAAAAAGGTAATCTCCCAGAATGGGAAATTTGAAATATTTGTAATTTTCTATGAAGAAGTGATATATCACAACAACATCCATTGCCTTCACACATGGTCTCTTTGCAAAACATAAGTAGGTGGACAAGATTATGGAAACACAAAGAGACATCTTCACCACACATGTCCGGGTGCCATTACATTTCCAGGTTAAACACTCAATTGATTTGATACCTAGGGAAGCTATACCTAATGGGTAGGTATACATGCATTCCCTGATTGAAAATGAAGAAACCAAGAATCAAATTCAAGAATTAAACTAAAAGGGGCACATCTGACCTAGATCCTCACATTATACGAGCCAAACTGTGTTGGTGCAGAAGAAAGAATGGACTTGGTGACTTTGTATTGATTATATAGTTATAAACAAAATCATAATATGGAATTAGTATCCCATTCCCCATATTGATGACCTTCTCAACCAACTCAAGGGTGCCAATTATTTTAGTAACATTGATTCGAAGCTCGATTATCGTTAGGTACCAATTGAGCCAACCGATGTTTGGAAGACTACCTTTTGGCTTAACTAATGCTCCAATGAATTTCATGAGGATGATGGATGATATTCTACAACCATTTACCGATTATTTTTTGGTTGTATATTTATATGAAATCCTCATCTACAACATAATGTGGGCATAACATTTGCAACATATTCAACATGTCCTCAACACCCCGCGGCAACACAATTTATACACCAATCTAGAGAAGTGATAATTTGGCATGGAGAGAATTTAGTATTTGGGATACATCATGGATGACGATGGTGTGCATGTGGATATAGACAAGAATCAACCTATTTATGACTGTCCGAACTCGACAAATCTCACATAGCTTCACAGCTTCGTAGGCCTTGCTAACTTTTATCGTAGGTTTCTGTTAGGATTCTCTCATATTGCTTGGGCCCTTAACCAAATGACCAAAGGTTGATTTAAGGCCAAGTGTGTTTGTTCCAAGTCAAAACAACATGAATTTGAGGAGATGAAGCAACACTTATGTTTGAAACCATTACCTTACCTTACCAAATATGCAATTGAGACAAATGCTTCGAACTATTCTATTTGTGCAGTCCTCACTCAACATGGCCATCCAGTGGCATATCATAATGATAAGTTCCGAGATACATTTCAAAAATACCCCACATATGACAAGGAAATGTATTCCATTGTATATGCTTTTCACCAATGCAATCATTGGATTCTTGGCAAAGAGATGGTCATCCACATTGATCACAAGGCCCTACAATTCATGCAAACACAAGGGAAGTTACAAAATTATCACCACCAAAAGTGGTCCACATTCTTGCAGCAATTCCATCTAAACATCAATTATAAGAAGGGAAGCACCAATCGTGTCGTTGATTGACTTAGTGAACCTATAGTGGAAGCCTTAACCATGATGCTCAACTCTTTTGTCTGTCATGTCCCCGGTTTCGACCCCGTTTGCATGATGTATATATTGTAATTAATCGTGGTGAGGAGCTCAAGGCAAAAGCCCCACCATCGATTTTGTTGTGTATGTTTTGGCAATGGGGATAATTGCCGGTGGTAAGCTGTGCTATAAGGCACATTATAATTCGGCATCATGTAAACCCACAAATCAATTAAAATAAACCACAACCAGCTACGGCAGTGCAACGTGGAATGAAAAGGGCATGGTTCCGAAGGATAAGGGGTGGGGGATGTCAAACCTTGGTTATGGGAGAAAAACCCATGTGTTTTACCACCTTGTTATTTGTCACCCTTTTTGTCTTACCCAACCTTGTCAACCTCTTTAATGCTTCAGCTGGTGGTTGGGGCAGTTATTGCTGAAGTGGTGGTGGTTATGGCAGGCTGTCAGCCTTACCCATTTGCCCACTCCACCCATGTCTGCCCATTCTTCTCCCTCACGCACTCTCCCTGGTCAGTTCACTCACTCACCACGATTTTGGTTTTGTTTTCTCCTCACGCACAGGTTTTGGGGCATTTTTGGTCTCACGCAGGTTTTCTTCCTCTCCCCCACGAGTTGCTGAGCACCCATGAACTGCAAATTCGCATCCTCCCTGTTAGTGGTGCATCCACAGGCAAAAATGGATTCGTTTTTCCTCACGCAGGGCCTCCATTGTCTGTTCCTTTCCTTGCTGGGTCGGATTGTTTACCCACGCACAAGCATTCTTCTATTTGGGGCACACATAGTGAGCTGAGAGCCGTGCTCTTGCATCCACGACTGACTGTGAAGGGCCATTCGCATTTTTGGCTGTCTCACAGATTAATTGGGTCGTTTTCCCTGCTGTAGGTTATGCTCACTGGTAGATTTCGGGGCTGTAGTCTTCCCCATGTTGTGAATGTATTTGCTGTTACGTTTGGGGGCCATTGTAAATTCGAGTGAGAGTCATTTTGGCCACGATAGGGCCAAGAATGACTTAGGAATTCGTTTTCCCTGTTTAAGCTGTGGTCATCCATTGTTTGGGGCTGTCCCAGGTTGTTTTGCCTTCTTCACAGAGCTGTGAAGGGATTGTTTGGCTGCTGGCATGCAGTGGTTGAACCATGGACTGTGCTGGCTTGGCTTGTCTGTTGAAAGCCTGTGAAACCCAGCAGTGTTAGTTCATTGTTTTGTGTCCCCTTGGCTATGTATAAGCCTGCAATTGACCCTTATTCCGGAGGAATCATGCCCAGCTCGGGGGTGGCAGTGTTGCTGAGAGATTGATGAGCACGCTGGCCTATGGTTGGGTGGAACGTTGCAGCGACGTAGCTGGTTACGGATGAATTCATCATCAAAAGATAAGTGCTGCTATTCACTGCATCTATGTAATTTATATTGATGTTTGAATGCTGGAATGTGTTTGTGTTGCTTCCGCTGTATGATTGAAGATAAATGCATCTGTGTATGCTTGATTTCAGCATTTGAATTCTGTTTATGTTCATGGGGCATTTTGCCCGGTTGTTTTTGATGTGCTCATTGCGTCCTCTTCGCCGGTTGAGGGACGGGGACATGACATTGTCCACCTAACATTTGGGTGGTATCAACTATGTGGTACTGATGGTCCCAAGTTTGCTTCCACCTATCAATCCTTATGTACAGGAACATAAGTGGAAAAATTTCATCTCCAGGAAGGACTGTTATGCCACCTAGGACATCTTTGTGTTCCTTTAAGAGAGTATGCAGAGCTGATTTGGGAAGCACATTACAGTCGGGTGGTAGGGCACTTTGGCATAGAAAAACTAGTAGTGGTATTGAAAAAGTAATTTTATTGGCTGAATCTCTGACAAGATATCAACATGTATATTAGATCATGCACTTCCTACACCATCAAAAAACCTGCCTTTAAGAAGAAAGGTATGTACACCCCTTTTCCTATTCACAATGGGCCTTGTAGGAAGTCCATCTCCATGGACTACATGTCAGGACTATCTTTGACCAAGCATGGTAATTCCTGTGTGTTTGTGGTCATGGGTCACTTCTCTAATATGGACATTCTAACAGCTTGGACATTCTAACAGCTTGCAAAATAGCATCACCACCGAAGCCACTGCTAAGATCCTCTCTGAACGTTTTTGGGTTCCTTTCGAGCAACCATAGACTATCATTTCATATCAAGATAATATATTCTTGGGCATGTTGATGTATTTGTAACTTCAGAATGTATTCACTTATGTATTTCATATATTGTATTTGATTGGTCCCCGATGTTCCTATCGAGAGAGTCATTGATGTAAACAAGTCATGTAAAGTTATAGAGGTTAACCCTCCTTGTTGATAAGGGGTTAAAGTCCCCACAGTTGTGGGGCACTAGGGTTATTAGACTCTCCTAGAGAAGTCATCCCTGGTAAGTTATTGTCAAGTTGGAAACTAGTATAAATAGAGATTGAGCCTCTATATTTATCACATAGACACTCACACTCAGTTGTAGCACATGAGTGAGAGAGAAGGAGTTGGGATAAGAGAGAGAACAATTGGTGGGGATCATCTTTTCCATCTTTGGGTTTTACTGTTGCCATTGGTGCTTATTCTATCTCTGAGGAAGTTGCATGGTTTTCTACTTATTGGTTTCCTCAAGGAAAATCTTTGTGTCTATTGTCTCTTTTGATTGATTGATGTGCATGTTATTCTCTCAGATAAGATCCTAAGATCATATTGCTGAAATAGATAAAAATATAACATGGCATCAGAGCTAACCTGAGAAGAAGACACTGTGCAGCTGCAGAAGCTAGAGCTTCTTACTTTTTGAGTCTCTCTCCACAATCCATCAACAAAAGGAGGCTAGGATGACTCTCCATTGAAGGGCGCATCTTTCTGTCGAAGCATAATCTGATTTTGAGTTTTTTTTATTTTTTGACCTACCACTACATCGAGAAATTAGGGCTTTTCACAGGAGTGGAATTTTTGAGTGACCCCAGCCTAGGATTGATCTCCTCTTCAAAATTGAAGTTTAGAGACAAAAATTAAGGTTTTTGGTTGGGTAGAACTCCAGGAAAGTAAAACCCTAATTTTCCCTGGAACCAGAAAACCAACACTGCAGAAGATCAGCTCTAGATCCAGTTTTCAGCTTCTCAAACTGGTAAGATCTAAATCTTTTGTATTTCCATTTGAGGTTCTCTGTTAATATGTCTCATCACACCAAGATTGATGAAAATCTTGAGGGAGCTGACAACTTATGAGCATGGAAGTATAGGATATCTCTAGTCCTGGAAGATGATTTGGACTCTTACATCAATGAAGAGGTTCCAGTTCCAGAAGGAGATGAGGATAAGTCCTTACATAAAAATAAATTGGTCATGGCTAAGAGGATTATTGCTAATTCAATCAAGGATCACCTTATACGACAGGTGCTCTCTTTAAGGACACCTAAAGAAATGTTTGATTCCCTGACCAAGCTATTTGAAGGAAAGAACATAAACCGGAAGATGACTTTGAGGAACCAGTTGAAGAATGTGAAGATCTAGAATGCGGAGACCATACAATCATACTTTACAAGGGTCTCCCAGATCAAAGAACAACTTGAAGCAATAGATGAAGAAGTAGAGAATGCAGAAATTGTGATGACCACCTTAAATGGTCTCCCTAGGTCATGGGACTCTTTCATTCAGGGGATTTGTGCTAGAAGAAATCTAGTCACCTTCAGTAGGCCGTGGGAGGAATGCTCACAAGAAGAAGCTCGAATAGTAGCTCAAGAAGAGAAGATGGGACGTGAATATCAAGCTCTCACAGTACACTCCAAGAAAATCCAAACATGCTATCACATAGGTAAGCACTCTCACCAGAAAGATAACCCTAGAAGATCTACCATAGATCTATCTAAATTCAGATGCTATACATGTGATGAAAAAGGACACTTTGGCAAAGATTTTCCTAGAAACAAAAGTGGCTCTCACAAGAAGAAGGGAAATAAGAAAATACATCATACTCACAATGCAGAGGATGATGAGCCTCCCAAGAAGAGAATCAAACAAGAAAGTGATGAAGAATATGTTTTCATCTCTTCCCTCACGGGAACTATCACACATGGAAGCAATGCTTGGCTTATAGACAGTGGGGATACCAAACACATGACATGATTCAAAGAATCCTTTGTGAAAATATCTGAACATGAGTCACCTCACAAGGTGAAAATTGGGGATGACTACCAGTATCCAATAAAAGGTAGTGGTGAATCCTCCTATAAGCTAGACTCTGGAAAGTCTATGAATATGAAGGATGTTTTTTTTGTACCAGGACTAAAGAAGAACCTCCTCTCCATCTATGCATTAGATGCAAAAGGCATGAGGGTTGGATTTGCATATGGCCAAGTCCTTATGTGGCCAAAGGGAAAGAATATAGATGATGCAGTAGTGATTGGAGAGCAAGATGGAGGCTTATACAAGCTAAAGGGATAAACAGAACAAGCCTTGGTCCATGAATCAGTAAAGCCAAATGACCTTTGGCATAGAAGGCTTGCACATGTGCACTATAGGGCACTACCACTTGCAAGCAAAGATATTGAAGGTCTTCCAGAAATACAGGAAAATCATGAAGGTGTTTGCAAAGGATGTGCAAAAGGAAAGAACACAAAGAAGACATTTCCAAGTAGCGAGAGCAAGGCAAAAGGAATCTTGGACATCATCCACTCCGATGTATGCGGTCTGATGTCATCCAGTTCATTGAGTAGGTATGTATACTATGTTTCTTTCATTGATGATTTTTCTAGGAAGACATGGATATACTACTTGAAGAACAAAGATGAAGTATTCAGCAAGTTCAAAGAATTCAAAGCTTTGATCGAGAATCACTCAGAAAAGAAAATCAATAATTTTTTATCAGACAATGGCGGAGAATTCACACCAAATGAATTCAAAGAATTATGCAAAGATTCAAGGATTAAGAGGGAGTTGACCACTCCATATAATCCACAACAGAATGGGGTTGCAGAAAGGAAGAATAGAACAATTACGGAAGCTGCAAGGGAAATGCTTCATGATCAAGATCTTTCCATGCATTTATGGGTATAAGCTGCCAGGACAGCTGTGTATGTACAGAACCATACCCCACACAGAGTACTCAAGAACAAGCCACCTGAAGAAGTATTTTCCAGCAAGAAACCATAAGTCAGCCACCTCAGAATATTTGGTTGTCCAGTGTACATCCACATTCCAAAAGAAAAGAGGACGAAGTTAGATCCTTTAGGGAAGAAGGGTATATTTGTGGGATATAGTGAAATCTCGAAGGCTTACAGAATATAATTCCTAGGATTCAAGAAGATCGACACCAGCAGAGATGTAACATTTGACGAAGACTTAGCTTACAACAAATCTAGAAAGAAACCTATTGAAGACCCTGAAGAAACAAAAGCACCCAAAATTCAAGATACAACTATGAACGATGCAACTCAAGAAGAATATTGAGAAATAGAAGAACCCCAGGAACCTGTAGATCCACCCCAAGAGAAGAATACTCACAAGAGGAAACCTGCATGGGTACGAGAGGCTATCCAAGATGCAGAAAGATATAGGGCTCCAGAAGAAATGCACAGAGAAAGGAAAAGAACCAGGTCGTACTTCGGTTATGTAGCCCTATTATGTGACATCATTGATAAAGAACCTTCCAACTATGAATAAGTGACAGAGAAGAAATAATGGAAGGATGCTATGATCGAAGAGTACCAGGCGATCATGAAGAATGATGTCTAGGATGTTGTCCCAAGACTAGAGGGGAAGTCTCTTGTGACTTCCAAGTGAATCTACAAGATCAAGCATGCTGCAGATGGTAGCATAGAGAAATATAAATGAATATTTGTGGCTCGTGGATTCTCCCAAAAAGAAGGAATAGATTATGAAGAAAATGTTGCACCTGTATCCAGATACACATCCATCAGATCAGTACTTGATTTGGCTACAGTGATGAAATGGAAGATACACTAGATGGATGTCAAGATTGCTTTCTTGAATGGTGTAGTGGGAGGGGAAGTGTATGTGGAGCAGCCACTCGGTTTTGAGACACATGCCAGGGAAACTCATGTGTGTAAATTGAAGAAAGCCCTGTACAGTTTGAAACAGGCACCCATGAAATGGTACGACAGAATTGAAAAATTCCTAACTAGTTTGGGCTTTACCAAGAGTAAAGCGGATTCCAACCTTTACTACAAGGTTGAAGAAGGGAACCCAGTGATACTCCTACTGTATGTAGATGACCTATTTGTAACAGACGATGATGGGTTGATTGCTGACACGAAGAGGAAGCTTGCTGTTGAGTTCGAGATGATGGACTTGGGTATGATGCATTACTTTCTAGGCATGGAGGTGTGGCAGAATGTGGATGGAATCTCCCTGGGACAAGGGAAGTATGCAGTAGAGATTCTGAAGAGGTTCGGGATGTTGGACTGCAAGGCCATGACCACACTTATGGCATCGAACCTGAAGCTATTGAGTGATGCTTCATCAGAGTTGGTTGATGCTATGATGTATCATCATATTATTGGGTCCTTGATGTACCTAACGAATACAAGACCAAATATTTTCTTTGCTGTGAACACATTGAGCCAGTTCCTGACATATCTAAGACATGTTCACCTGATTGCTGCAAAGCATATTTTGAGGTACCTGAAGGGTATATTTGGTTATGGGCTCAAGTATGAGGTGAATCAGAAGATTAACCTAGAGGGTTATGTTGATTCAGATTGGGTAGGCAATTCCATTGATAGGAAGAGCACTTTCTACTTTAGTATGGGATCAGGGGTGATCTCCTGGTTTAGAAGGAAGCAATCCTACGTGGCACTGAGTACAGCCGAAGCAGAGTATGTCGTAGCTTGTTTGACTAGTTGTGAGGTAGTGTGGCTAAGGAAACTACTATTTGATTTGTTTGATCTCCAGTTGGATGCTAATTGTATATATTGCGACAACCAGAGTTGTGTGAAGTTGTCGGAGGACCCAGTGTTCCATGACAAGTCGAAGCATATTGAGATAAAATATCACTATATCATGGATATGGTGTAGAGAGGAGTAGTGAAGCTCTAGTATGTTGCGATGGACGAGAAAATAGCTGATGTGTTGACCAAGGCATTATCTAGAGTGAAGTTTGAGTACTTTAGGGAGAAGTTTGGTGTTCTCCAGATTGAGGTTCCTGGGAAGTGATGAGTCCGTGAGCCTTTTTAACATGGCGGTAGGATGTGTTCCTCCCATGGTCAGATGTAAGTGCAGAGCCCTTTTGACATGGTTGCGAGATGTGTTCCTCCCATGGTCAGATGTAAGTGCAGAGCCCTTCTGACATGGTTGTGGGATGTGTTCCTCCCTTGGTCAGATGTAAGTGCAGAGCCCTTCTGACATGGTTGTGAGATGTGTTCCTCCCATGGCAAAATGTAAGTGCAGAGCCCTTCTGACATGGTTGCAGGATGTGTTCATCCCATGTTCAAATGTAAGTGCAGAGCCCTTCTGACATGGTTGTAGGATGTGTTCCTCCCATGGTCAGGTATAAGTGCTGAGACTTTCCAACATGGTTGCGGGATGTGTTCCTCCCATGGTTGGATATAAGTGCCAAGCCTTTCTGACATGGTTGTGGGATGTGTTCCTCCCATGGTCAGATATAAGTGCTGGGCCATTCTGACATGGTTGCGGGATGTGTTCCTCCCATCGTCAGATGTGAGTGCTAGGCCTTTCTAACATGGTTGCGGGATGTGTTCCTCCCATGGTCAGATTTGAGTGCTGGGTGGGCCTTTTTGACATGGTTGCGGGATGTGTTACTCCCATGGTCAGATATAAGTGCTAAAGAATATGAAGACCAACATGGAGGCTAGGTCTACAACCAGCATGAAAAAGGGCTGGCTCTATAGAACTTCTTGTGACGAGTAGAATTGAGAGATAGCACCATTTGATTGAGATAGTGGAAGCAATGATGATGATGATGATCCTGTGATGATCCAGCTTTGATGATGATCCAGTGATTCTCTAGCTTTGATGATGATCCAGCCTTGATGATGATCCAGTGATGATCTATCTTTGATGATGATCCAGTGATGATCCAGCTTTGATAATGATCTAGTGATGATCCATCTTTGATGATGATTCAGAGAAGAAGTCTTGTGTTGATGAATTGTGTCAAGAGAATACCTTCCTAGTTAAGAGGGAGTGTTGATGTATTTGTAACTTCAGAATGTATTCACTTATGTATTTCATATATTGTATTTGATTGGTCCCCGATGTTCCTATTGGCAGAATCATTAATGTAAACAAGTCATGTAAAGTCATAGAGGTTAACCCTCCTTGTTGATCAAGGGTTAAAGTCCCCGCGGTTGTGGGGCACTAGGGTTATTAGACTCTCCTAGAGAAGTCAGCCCTGGTAAGTTATTGTCAAGTCAAAAACTAGTATAAATAGAGAGTGAGCCTCTCTATTTATCACACAGACACTCACACTCAGTTGTAGCGCATGAGTGAGAGAGAAGGAGCTAGGATAAGAGAGAGAACAACTGGTGGAGATCATCTTTTCTGTCTTTGAGTTTAACTGCTGCCATTGGTGCTTATTCTATCTCTTAGGAAGTTGCAAGGTTTTCTCCTTTATGGTTTCCTCGAGGAAAATATTTGTGTCTATTGTCTCTTGTGATTGATCATTGTGCATGTTATTCTCTCATATAAGATCCTAACATCATATTGCTGAAATAGATAAAAATATAACATGGCACATTTTGGTATATCCTATGGTTAGTATGGACACCAAACTCACCTATTCATCTGCCTTCCACCCTCATATCAATGGATATATAGAGGTGGTCAATGAGATGATTGTGCATATTCTAAGGATGTACAATTCTAAACATCCTTGCAAATGGGATGAGATTCTTCCATATATTCAATATAGCTACAAAAGATCCCTTCATATCTCTATTGGAATGTTCCCTTTCCAGGTGTTCTTGGGGTTCCAACCATTGGCCCCAATTAATGTAGATTTTCCCATTTCCTCAATACAAGAGGAATATTCCCATGCTTGCACCAAGGAAGACGAGGCCACTTGATTTGTTGAATGGATTCAATACATCCCTTAGGAATTCGATGACATTTTGGAGAAATCCAATGGTGAGTACATGCAGTGACATGACCAACATTGAGTTCCACACAAAATTTAGGGGTGATAAGGTTTGGTTGCATTTGTAGAAAGAGTGGTTAATGGGACCCCATCATGATATTAATCCACTTTGATATGGTCCATACACCATCACCAAATCATTTGGTGAGAATTCCTTCAAATTAAGCATTCCTCTCTTTACTTCCCTGCACTTGGTTTTTAATGTGGAGCTCCTTCACTCATATTTTCAACAATTGTTGGAAACCTTAGAAGTGACTGAGAAGTTGAAATTGTCATAACTTAATCCTGAACATTTTGATTAGGATATAGTTGATTGGATAATGGATAAACAAATCAAGGGAACTCTCCAACAACGGGTTCAACTCTACCAGGGTGTCAAAACTAGACAATTTCTTCACTAAGGCAAGTGGATCACCATTAGTCAAATTCTGTAGAAGTTTCCCCATTTGATGCAGTAACTTAACGCAATTGATACCATTGATTAGTAGCTGGGGAGGACTTATCTAGATGGATATTAGTGGCCACCCACCTATTCCACTTGCTCAAAACAATTTTTCTAGTTCGATAACTTTTTTTATTGATTTTCATGCCAAAACTTCTAGGGATATTTTGAGGCCCTAAATGATTCTTTTTGTCGAAACCAAAATCCAATTATAGTCAAAGGAAGGCCGAGATAGGAAAATAGTGTACTTCTCATGTAGACCTTTCCAATGGGATACTGAGTACCCTAAATAGATATCATATGCAAAAGTTATGCCCACGAGAAATTGACAGGCCAACTACACACCTCAAGACCCACAAATATTTTTATGGTTCATCTCCTAGGGTTAGGTTTTTGAATGTTATGGTTTTTTCCTTCATGCTTATGATAAAAAGGCCCTTTAGTCTCCTTTTGTAAGCATCTTGTCATGAATGAGCGTAGCCGCCACATCTTTTCTCAAGGATAAAGCTACCACCTTTCTAGATACTTTTATCTTATAGACTATTATGCTTTATTCATTTAATAGAATATGAGTATAATGTATCACTATGTTCCTTGCAATATATTTGCGTTTGTTATTCTATATATGTTTCTTCATTTCATTCTAACATAAATCCACACGTGTGTGTGTGTGTGTGTGTGCACACGTGCGCACGCGCGTGTGTGTGAATTCAATTTACAAAACCAAGATTTCAAGGTTATGTTTTTTTTATATTAAGTGGTATGTATTTCACAACGTTCCTTGAAGTATATCTCTGTATGTGAATTATACATGTTCCTTCATTTCATTCTCACATAAATTCATACATATGTGTGTGTGTGAATTCAATTTACAAAACCATGATTTCAAGGTTATGTTTTGTTTTCATACTAAGTGGTATAGATGATTACTTCATCTTCAACCACATTCACACTCTTCCATGCAAATGGATTGACATATCACATCTTCCTAGATAATGGAAGAGGGTTCATCATGAAAGGTTTAGAGATATTTACTGAGGCTGGAATTCATGAGTTGGTTCAAGAGGATGAGGTGAATTGATAAAAATTCTTGGAGAAACTTGTTGAGGCCTCAATAGGCCTCAAGCTACAAGGCATGATGACTCCCTTTTTTTACTATTCGTCAATTCCCTCATGTGGTTTCATATGTTTTAATATTGATGATAGAATGTTATCATTTGTGGCACAATGTGCACCACAAAACCCACCAAACATTATTTATTTTTAATTGACAAGGACAAATTTCGACATCCAATACAATAAGGAGCCTCAATCCATTAAAATAATGTTCACATCAAAATAATTATTGAGGCCAACATATACTTAAATCTCCCAAAAACAATATAACTGTGAGCGAGTGCAGAAACGAAACCCTTGATTCCAAGGTTTGCAACAACATAAAACAAGATGGAAGCAAAAACAAAAAAGGGTTTACACCATTGAAAGTGAGTATGTAACTCTTCTATATTTTAGAAATCAACTATATGTTAAAGTTACAACATAATGAATCAATATCCAAGTCAATCTTGTACGCTAGGATTGAGCCTTGTATGTCGAGGTAGTTCCTTAGGAGACTGAGTTGGAATTGTGAAACTTGGAGTAGAATCTTGAGTTGGACTCAAGAAATGACTAAGCCTTATGTGTAAAGGTTAAGCATCATGTGTTGAGGAAAGTGATTTGTATGTCAAAGTATTGGTGTTGTATAGTCTTGTTTATCAAGACTAGGGTCTTGTGTGTCAAGACATATCCTCATGTGTTGAGGTAATGCTTTGCAAGTCCAAGCATGAATGGTGTGTGATGTAATACTAACCATGGTCTTAGAGATTGATAAGCTATTAACTCTCCTCCAGAGACTAGATGCCTCTAAAGTGAATTACTTTAGCATATGACCACTTGGAACGATAGTAGAAAGAGATGATCACATCATTGAAAAAATATCCTTAGTTTATTTGATATAATACATAAAGTAAAGTTGGAGTAAAGTTGGAACAAGTGGATGATGTAGATAAGTCAAGATATAAATATAAGATGTAGATAAGAGAGAACTCAAACTATGTACTTCAGTGATGTTAATAATAAAGACTTCAGTAAAATAAGAGAGCTCTCGAATTGTTCCCTTCAATGATGTTAACAAGAAAGCCTTCAATTAAATAAGAGAGAACTCAAATTGTTCACTTCAGTAATGTTAACAAGAAAGACTTCAGTTAAATAAAAGAGAACTCATATTTTTCACTTTAGAGATGTTAATAAGAAAGACTTCAGCTAGAAGAGTTAACAAAGTGTTAACAAAGAATATCTAGTTAACTATGTGTTTGCATGACAACGCTTGAGTTATGACACTTGAGTTAGCAACCTAACTAAGTGATCTAGCATCTAGTTGAAGTGTGATTTCATCCTAAAGTCAAAACAAAAATATATAAGCCAAGAATGAGAAGGATTGCACACTTGTTATGTAGGATTTGATGAGATCAATGTGAAGAGAGAATTCTCTCTTGAAGTCATTCACTATTTTGGGCATGTGACCAAAAACAACAAATTGGTTTTGTGTTGGATATACTGTTGGGTTCTTCTCTTAATATATCTTCTCTCTTGCTCTAATATTACACCTAGGGTGGTTGGTATTTCTCTCTGATATAATATAATATAATATACTACTATATAAGGGGTGCTTGATATAATATTCTCACATTCTCTACTATATACCAATATACTAAGGACGATTTTGCTGGGTTTTCTCCCTCAAGTTATAGAGGGTTTCCACAAGGTAAATTCCATGTCATATGTGTCAAGTTATAGAGGTTTTCCACAGGGTAAATTTTGTGTCAAGTACTACTAAAATTCCCACAACTAAGATAAAAATCAACATGGTATCAGAGCGTAGGGCGTGAAAGAGCTACGTTTTGCAGTCAAGTTTGAGCCTGCATTGATCTTGAGTGGTATAAGTTGAGCACAATACTTGAAGAATAATGTATTCAATCTTAGTAAGACTAGAAGAAAAACTTGAAGGAACTTCAAACTTCAATACTTGAAAGGGAATTATTATGAATATCCTAGAAGAGCATGATTTGGATGGATATGTATATAGTGTTGTTGAAGAAGCTACTACAAATGTTGGGCGTACTACTTTCAAGAAAAATCAATCCAAAGCAAAGAGAATCATTTATGATTTAGTGAAAGATAATTTGATGCTAGTTATTACTCCATTGAAGACCACAAAGGAGTTCTTCGAAAATTTGGCCAATATTTGTGAGAATAAGTCTCCTGGTCAAAAGAGAGCCTTGAAGAACACACTTCGTAATCTTAATATGGAGAAGGACAAAACTGTTCCTTCCTTCTTCACAAAGATCTCTCAAGTAAGAGGTCAACTCTAGAGTAAATGGAGTAATGGTTGATGATGATGATCTCATACAAACTGTTGTTGATGGTCTTCCATCTTCATGGGAGACATTCTTGCTATAAATGGTTGAGAAGTGCAACCAAACTTTGAAAGACTATGGCATGATTTCCTACAAGAACAAGGGTGAATTCAAATAAAAAATGATTCCTCCAAAGAAGAAAACCTTGCTCTTACGACAAGGATGAAGATAGCAAAGATATAATTTTCTCAAAAGAAGTTTCCTCATCGAAAGGAAAACAAAATACAACAAGAAATTTTATAAGTATAAAGTCAAATTCTTCAACTGCAATAACAAGGGTCACTTTGTAAGAGATTGCCATGTAAATCAAAGAGGAAAATTCAAGGGTAGGTTTCATGCTTCCACTACTTCAGAAGATGAACCTACAAGAAAGAATTGTTCCAATGATTAGGAAACAAGGAAGGAGTACTATCTTGTCTTAGATATATTTGGATCCATTACCACTAGCGCTGAGACATGGTTGGTGGATAGTGGCTCATCGAAACACATGACTGGATATAGGAGAGTTATCACAGACCTAAAGAAAAATAAGTTCTTGTGTTAGGTGGAGCTTGGAGATAATACCACCTATTTGATCCAAGGAGTTGGAACCCCTTTTTCTATTTGAATTAAGGAGATGTACTCCATGTCAATGAACTTATCTATGTTCTTGGTCTGAAGAAAAACCTCCTGTCTATTTCAGTTCTAGAAGATAAAGGTTTCATAGTAATCTTTATGGACAATAGAGCACTCCTGTCACCTAAGAATACATACTTGAATTCTTCAACTGTAATTGGAGTTAGAGAGGGAGGTATCTACAAAGTTTCTAGAAATTTCATTAAAGCCATGATCCATGATATAGTCAGTCCTTGTGAACTATGACATAGGAGGGTTGGCCATATTCATTTCAAAGAACTGCCTAGATTGCAAAATATGGTAAAAGGAGTGCCCGTGTTTCAATATGAGAAAGGTTGTATTTATAGAGGTTATGCTCTTGGTAAGAACACCAAGAAGACATTTCCAAGTAGTAGCAAAAGATCCAAAGGGATCCTAGACTTGATCCATTCATATCTATGTGGTCTTATGTCAGCAACATCCTTGAGTGGTTATCTGTACTATGTGCTTTTCATAGATGAATTCTCTTGCAAGTCTTGGATCTATTTTATGAAGACAAAGAGTGAAACTTTAAACAAATTTCAAAAGTTTAAAGCACTGGTTGGGAATCAGACTGGAAAGCACATTCATGCTTTGAGATCTAATAATGGAGGAGAGTTCGAGTTTCACGACTTTAATGATTTCTACCGAGAAGCAGGGATAAGAAGACAATTGACTCTAGCTTATAACCCTAGCAGAATGGGGTTGATGAAAGAAATAACAATACAATCTGTGAGGTTGCAAAATCTATGATGTGCGATTAATATCTACCCACATCCTTATGGGAAGAAGCCTCTACAATTGCTGTTTATATTTAAAACAAAATCCCTCATGCTATCCCTGGAGAAAAGACTCATGAATAAGTTTTCATTGGTGAAAAACCATATGTTGGACACTTGAATATTTTTGGTCGTCCTGTCTACATTCATGTGCCAAAAGAGAAGAGGAAAAAGATGGAGCCATCCAAAAAGAAAGGCACATTTGTTGGATATAAAAAATCCTCCAAATCTTATAGAATCTTTGTTCAAGGACAAAGGCACGCTGAAAGTTAGTAGAGATGTAACATTTCACGAAGAGGTTTCCTTCAAGCACTCTAAAGAACTTTAGTGTGATTCAAATATGGAGTATCGTGAGACTCCCATGATGGAGGATCCAGTTGTTGGTTCTCCTCATTGAGATGTTGAGATGGAGAAGCCAGAAGAGTCCTTAGATCCGCTTGACCTTGAAGAGCCAATAGAGCTGGTAGAAAGATATCTTGATGAACCTCTTGCTATGAGGAGATCTTCCTGGTGTCGAGACATTTTTCAAGAGGCATAAAAACATGGAGCACCGTCAGGAACATCCAGAGAGAGAAAGAGACCTAAAAGATATTCAGAATATGTAGCACATGTGAGTCACATCAGTGATTTAGAACCCACCACCTATGAGGATGCTGCTAAGAAACACGTATGGAAAGATGCCATGGTGGAAGATTACAAATCCATAATGAAAAATGATGTGTGGGAAGTGGTTCCTAAACCAGAAGGGAAGTCGGTAACAACTTCCAAGTGGATTTTTAAAATCAAACATGCAACTGATGGAAATATTGAAAAATATAAATCAAGATTTGTGGCTAGTGGTTTCTCACATAAGGAAGGAATATGATATATGAGATATTTGCTCCAGTGGCCAGGTACACCACTATTTGAGCCATGATTTTTGTTGACTTAGTTTTGGGGTGGTAGATTCACTAGATGGATGTGAAGACTGCCTTTCTCAATGGTGAAGTTGAGGAAGAAGTATACACACAACAACATGAGGGGGTTGTAGTTCATGGGAAGGAGTCCCATGTATGTAAATTTAAGAAAGCCTTGTATGGGCTTAAGCAGGCCCTATGGGCTTGGTATTTGAGGATTGACATATATCTTCAGAGCTTGGGATTCTCCAAAAGTGAAGCTAACCCCAACCTATACTTCAAGGTTATGAAGAACCAAACACTGATCTTGGTTCTCTATGTTAATGAATTGTTCCTGTTGGCCAGATTTTCTGTCAAGAGGACAACTAAGGAAAGACAACACCCATAAAGTGCTTGAAGCAACCATTTGTGTGTATGGTATGGCTGTCTTTCACAACTTTAAAGACCTTGTTACCTTTGTAGGTTTGATCTCTGAAATAAAGAGTCTTAAGAGTGTTTTCAAGATCTAAATTTAACTTCTATTGATTAAGAAAATTGCTAATGATATTATTATTTAACAGAAAATTAAGACTAGAATTAAAATTAAACTACAAACTATTTTAGTAACTTTTAAATAACAGTAAGTAATCAACACTAATTATTTAACTAAATCCTATCTCAACTAAGAGTAATTTGAAAACTAAGTGGCCATACTATGAATCTCAATAAATAATTCAATTACGATATGATTAAATCCCAAAAACAAAAAGAAATTTGTCCTGTATTCGAAACTGAATAAATAATTCAATAACGATATGATTAAATCCCAAAAACAAAACAAAAAGTTGCCCAGTATTCGAAGATAACAAATACATAGATGGTAACAATCTTTAATGTGTTCCATCCACAA
>LPNX010421090.1:302815-324468 GCA_001517045.1 Pseudotsuga menziesii | reverse complement strand
AGTTTTTTTTATGATACCTATCCCCAAATTTATATTAAAAAAGTGTTTAAGACCTATATGGTATTTCAAATTTAAAGCAATTTCATTGGCTAACACATGAGGACATGGAATTTGAGTTAAAGTTAAAAGGCCCATTTTGAGTTGAAATTTCCTCTAATGTGGCTTACAAATGAGTTTATTGTATAGTAAAGCTCATACTCGAGGCACCTTCAGACAAATAAGAGGAACATAAGAAGGTCACCATGTAGTGCAAAGAGATAGATTCAAATTCCAATGCAACTATGGCTTATGAATGGGGAGAAACATATACAATGTTCAATAATGAAACTTACCCCACAAACTTGATCGAAGATGAAGAATATTGGAGGGTATATCAAGACATACAAAAACTGAGCTTTATAGAGTTAAAACAAGACTTCTAGTTTTCCCAAGTGCATTTGGCAAATTCATGACTATGTGACCAAAAAATCTAGCCACAATAGTTGTTTTAAGCTAAATACTACCAAATTTGAGCAATTTTCAATGACACAACTAAAAATGACTAATTTAGTCATGGGATTTAAAAAAAGAGTAGATAGTAAGTGACACAACTAAAAATCACTAACTTAAATGACTAACTAGTCTAGGGATAGTGACTAAATAATAATTATAAGAAAAAATACTAGGATTTTTAATGTTGAATTTAACTTTGCAGTATATTAATCCCCTTAGGTCATATGACTTATGCCATGGATATTTTAACACTACTAACATGACTTATGTGATGTATATATTAACAAGGTTAGTTAATTATTATAAGGTTGATTAATTTAATGATAGCAAAGTTACAAGTTTATACCATGGTAGAAGATCTAATTTTTGTTTTCTTCGGAAAAAAAATCATAATTTTATTCATATAAGTATAAATTACATTGAACATATATATGTTGTGCATATATTCAGTTAAAGAGTCCAAAGATTGTTCCCATAAGTGGCTTTAGATCAATAGTACAAAAAACTATTCCCCAAAATCTTCATTATTGTACATCCTTCCTTATACAATAGCAATTTCATGTCTGAAACTTTCAATAATATGTTTTTCTTTGTAAATATTTTGCCAAAACGTAGTGACTGTCATGATGCCAAAATTTACACATTATAACTATGGTGCAGTATTGTCTTCACATATTACTTGTTATCCTTGATATTAACCAAAAAATGATTTTTCTACATAACTATAAGCATAGACTGACCAAATGTTCTATGCATGTGGAGGACACGGTCCATCTATAAACAACCTATGTTAAAGATCTAATTTAACAGTTGAGGTCATGGTTTATCAACATAATTTGAGGTCATAGTTTATGAACATAGTTATACACCCTTATGTTGACATTAACATAGTTGGAGGTCACGGTTTACGATTAACAATATACTTAGAGGTCATTATAAGGGTTAGAGGTCATGGTTTATGATTAACATGGTTGGAGGTCATGGTTTAATAACACTATAACATAGTTTATCAACTGACTCAACTATGACATGACATGATATTACATTACATATTACACACGACATTACATTATAGTGACTGTAACATTTATCGACCCACTATGACATGGATTTAGTTTATGACAAGCATGCATGTGGTCATTTATGTCTGGAGTTGTGGTCGTTTATGCCACGACTTACCTGTTTGGTTTCCTGTTTCTCGTCTATCACATGGCTTACCGTGGCTTATCATTTTTTGTTTTCGTGAATGTTCGTTTTCACTCTAATGCTCTCAAAACAAGAGCGAAATTTACATGGCATAGTTGGTGGGATCCAGGGTGTAGTTGGTGGAAGTAGGGCTTTAGACCAGGTCATTTATGGTGTCAGATGTATGTGTTTTCCCATTTTCAATAATTTTGTGAATTTGAAATCGATTTTCCCACAAAACTAGAGCAATGTTGGTTGGATTCGGGGTGTACTTGGCCAAATCCTTGGATTAGGGGTAAGTTACTATTATTGCTAAAAATAAACCGCTAATTTTCCATCCCAAACCCCAAATCTCTCTCACAAGGGGCATGTCGATGTAGTTGGAGGTAACAACTTAGGAGATAAGGGAGAATTTTGGACCTATTTACTTGCCATTTTCAATACCCTTAGTTGTGGTTTAGTTGGCCAAATATTTGGATTAGGTGGGAACGACACGTTTTTGACTGACTTACTTAGTTTCCATTGCTAATACCTCAAAACTAGAGCATCATCCATGGCATGAGCCGACAAGAGGGGTTTTTAATTGGGGACTTTAACAAATTCTTCATTGTGCAATGAGTGAGGGAGTTGGTATTGAAAATCCATGTTTATAGTAGTTGATTCCATGGAGGGGTTTTTAATTGGGGCTTTTAACAAATTCTTCATTATGCAATGAGTGAGGGAGCTGGTATTGAAATTCCATGTTTATAGTAGTTGATTCCATGGAGAGGACTTGGATATTTATGAAGCGACATATAAGGAATTTGCGATTGGAGATGCTCTCTACAGTAAATTCACAGGTAAGGTATTTGGAACCCCAGGTGTTTGAATTTTATTCTTCAAAAATTTTGCATTTAAATTTTGGGTTATCATTTTCCTGCTTCGTTTGGTCCTTTTACATGAATTTTTGAATTGATTGGTATCCTCGCCTATTGTTCTCTAGTTGATATCTTAGTGGTAGTGACATAGATTCCAGTTATTTATTATTAGGTTTACCTTGAATCATTTTGCAATTCCATCTTCCCTCAACATTGATGGGTGGGTGATTGTGTTTTTATAACTCTTGTTAGCATACAATAGGATTTTTTTTTGTGTTAGTTAGGTATTTGATATTTTTTAGTATTAAAAGGAATGTAGTACTAGAGACCACCTATGTAATCCATCCAAGCACCATAATTAGAGCCAAAGGTGGTTGACCTTGTTGTTTACCCAGTCGACCTAGGACCAATGAATGATCTAGTCGAAGGATATATATTTCTAATTAAATTTGATCGATGCAAGTCATCAAAGATATCACCAAAAAAAACATGTGCATAATTAAGAATAACCTAAGAAATAAGATAATTACCTCTCAAGTTTCACTGCGCATGATTATCATCCTGAGCCCTATTCTAAGCCTATTGACCAACTTACCTATTATTACCCAAAGGCTCAACTTAATCCAAAAAATTCCTTACCTATTATTTAAAGAAACCAGACCATTTATACTTTCACAAACATAGGACTAGGAGTGAAAGACTCCACTTTGCTTGGTACATATTATGACTCCCCTGATATTCTAACACCCAAAAATTCCCAGATATTTCTTGATATTTGAAGGCCCAAAAATTTCCAATTTGCTCATTGTTGTGGACTGTTTGGTCAGAAGGATGATTTTTTTGGATAGAAAGCATTTCCCCTCGAGAGATGCAATGGAACAAATTTCTCTTGAGATCTTACATTGGCCTTTTCTCAAAACATAGAATATCAGAGTTATGATTTAGTGATTCTATCATTCCACTTAGTTCAACAAATGGCTTGTCATAGTTACATAACAAACTGTCATGACTATCGCAAAGTTATGATTTAGTGATTATGTTATTCTTGTTTGAAGATGGTCATCTATGCAGTAGAAAATTGAGTGAAGAGGAGTTGTGTTCGAAAATTGGAGATCTTGACGTTTCAATCCCTACTCTAGGATCATCATCAGGAGACAATTAGAAGCGTGAGGAAATGTGTAAGATGCTCGGACAATTAAATATGGATAGGTAGGTTTTAGGTGAGAAAGGTTTAGAAAGGTCAGTTTTGTAACGCTTAACAATTTTTAATTTTATTAAAATGTAATTTCGAAATATTAAGGTTTTAAGGATAATTTATAAAGCCTTTAAATGTGAAGGATAAAATTATAAAGGAGAAAAATTATAATAAACATAATATAATTGCAAGCACCATAAAAAGGTTTTAAGGAATCGTCCATCAACTTGTCAAACGACTTAACTTGCAAGCACCATAAAAAGGTTTTAAGGAATCATCCATCAACTTGTTCCAATATATGCTTGAGACACTTAGGAAACATCGACTACAAGAAACATAATGAAGTTTGAGTTTTGAATATCTAAGCAATCCTTGGTGCAATTGAGGCATGTGATAAGAAGGAAAAGTAACATGGCATGAATGTTTGCAAAGGTTAGGAATTCCCATCAAGTTTTTCTTCCCAAGATTATAATCCCTAGAAGACTAATTCCCAGTTAGTTGCCACAAATATTTATTGCTATAATGTGTACTATATATATAGAAGTGGGAAAAATAAAGAAAAAACTCATAAAAATAAAAAAAAAAATTTAACAATTGCATTGGAATTTGGATCAACTTATGGATCACAAGTAGACAATGTGAGGAAGAGAAGGAACCAAAACAATTCAATGATATTAGTATTTACATATATTGTATAAACTACAAAGTTTTAAGTCAGGAAATCAATCCACAAATTGTTTTCCCTATCAAATATTTGTTATTGATCCTGCAAATGTTTAGGTTGTCATTCATGGAAAAATTTTGAAATTTCATTGTCTAGCTACAAGCATTGGTCATGTGACTACTACATGATAGAGGATGAACAATAAACTAAGGGGATTGTTTTTGTTATGACAAGCCATTTTTTAAACTAAGAAGAATAACATATTGAGTGAAGAGGAGTTGCGTTCGAAAATTGGAGATCTCGATGTTTCGATCCCTACTCTGGGATCATCATTAGGATACAATTAGAAGCGTGAGGAAATGTGTAAGATGCATGAACAGTTAAATATGGATAGGTAGGTTTTAGGTGAGAAAGGTTTAGAAAGGTCGGTTTTGTAACTCTTAGCAATTTTTCATTTTATTAAATTTTTTTAATTTTATTAAAATGTAATTTCGAAATATTAATGTTTTAAGGATAATTTATAAAGCCTTTAAATGTGAAGGATAAAATTATAAAGGAGAAAAATTATAATAATTATAATTTTTCTCCTTTATAATTTTATCCTTCACATTTAAAGGCTTTATAAATTATCCTTAAAACCTTAATATTTTGAAATTACATTTTAATAAAATTAAAAATTGTTAAGAGTTACAAAACCGACCTTTCTAAACCTTTCTCACCTAAAACCTACCTATCCATATTTAACTGTCCGGGCATCTTACACATTTCCTCAAGCTTCTAATTGTCTCCTGATGATGATCCCAGAGTAGGGATTGAAAAGTCGAGATCTCCAATTTTCGAACGCAACTCCTCTTCACTCAATTTTCTACTGCGTAGATGACCGTCTTCAAACAAGAATAACATAATCACTAAATCATAACTTTGCGATAGTCATGATAGTTTGTTATGTAACTATGACAAGCCATTTGTTGAACTAAGTGGAATGATAGAATCACTAAATCATAACTCTGATATTCTATGTTTTGAGAAAAGGCCAATGTAAGAGCTCAAGAGAACTTTGTTCCATTGCATCTCTCGACGGGAAATGCTTTCTATCCAAAAAAATCATCCTTCTGACCAAACAGTCCACAACAGTGAGCAAATTGGGAATTTTTGGGCCTTCAAATATCAAGAGATATCTGGGAATGTTTGGGTGTTAGAATATCAGGGGGGTCCATAATATGTACCAAGCAAAGTGGAGTCTTTCACTCCTAGTCCTATGTTTGTGAAAGTATAAATGGCCTGGTTTCTTAACACAAGGTAGCATGATGGTTTCATTTGCAAATATATTTGGCAATTAAAATACATGAAAAAAGTGTGCAACCTATCTTGCAATACACTAATCCATTTATAGTATGTATTTTTGTGGAGAAATTACAAACCTTCATTCAAATTAATGGTGGATATTCGATGTCATTCTCACGTATGCATTTGAAATAGATTTTGGTTTATTTTGATCTTTGGTGGGGGATTTTATTTATCTCTGCTAAGGCTGAGATCGATCTCCTTTCCTTGGAATTCTATGCATGGTTTCAATGTCAAACTATGGAGAAACCCTACTCATCTAGCTCTTGGTTGGAGGATCGACTTGTTTGTTTGAGTTTGGATCTGTTCTCTTCATCTCACAACATGGTGAGTGAGAGCCAAGCTTCACTTAATAATAAAATCTTGTATGGTATGTGGTGACTTAATTGAAGGCATTCTCGACCTGGTTAATCGTTGGTGCTCTCAATTAGACCATGGATAGAAAACTCATAACCAAGTTGGATTCAAACTCTAGCACTGGACAAGAAGTAGGCTCTCTGTCTATGGTTTAACAAACATGTAACTACCATTATGTTTTATGCATGGTAGTGTGTTAAGGTGAAATTAAGGTTACTATTCTCCATGCCTGCCCTTATTTATAAAAATATCTCCTGTATTCTTGACCTGTGTATTAGCCATTCTCACCATTATTTATAGTAACATCCTTTCTAACCCGTTGGTGTTTTTCCATAGTGATTTTTGCATTGCTCTAACACTCCCATACTTGTTTATGGTTTATTGAAGATGGGTAAGCCTTGAGGCTTGAATCCAACCCTTAGTTTTCATGCACTCTTTGATGCATGTACTCTGTCAAACCCAACTCGTTTGGACACTTGTGAGTTTGGGAGTTCAACCCATGAGCCTCCTCTCTTTTATAATACCCTTTTTCAAACCAAAAATGACTTAAAACTTCTACATCATTACCTTCTACTCAGTCCATTGTAATTTATAAGAAATAATAGTATGAGTGATATGTTTCCATAATATACACTCTATGGATAGGGAATAGATGTTTCCATAAGATATAACAACACATCGATTATACATATATGTAAGTAAGGAAAGCTAAACTTATACATGAATAACCACATGCCAATATTAGTAATATATCAAATCTTAGGAACTAATACAGGTTCTAATCCCATTGTCTACCCAATACACCTTTCTTGAGGAGCTAGAGCTTGATTGATCAATGAAGATGACCATGTGAATAAGGGAAAGCATAAGACTAGCTACACAACAAATCATAAGTAATGATCATTGATATGCAACTTAGTTACACCTTACAGAGCTTACCTTATCTATATAACCCTATGTAAGCTATCATAGTTAATCATGGCTATTCATGCTTGCTTGGTTCTCTTATAGGTCAATTCAATACTTACGTATAAGTGTTCCATATAATCCCATTGATTACATAGATTTAGATAACACTAGTTCATAGATTATAATAATGTATGTTCAACTTTCATCATTTTACTGGTATTAAGCGTATTCAATCCTATATGTCTACAATGTATGAAACCCATTGAATCTAGTTAACGTATGGTGTTTGATTCAATATTAGGTTAGTACTAGCATATTATAGGTACTCTTTTTCCATAATAGTTATGTAATCTAAGTGTAATCACAATTGCTATAAGGTTAGTACAAGTATATAGAACATAGTATGCCCAATTTTCAACATGAGTACTGGTATAAGTTAAAGGTAATGTAGAAACAATGGAAGAGACTCACCTTATATGTATTCATGTTACACGCATTCAACAAGTCACAACCCAATTACATTGGTTAGAACAGTGATAGGTATATATACTTTAGTTTGATTTTTATAGCATAGGTTGGAGGCCATGATATGTGGATGATTGGTACTATCTACTTGGGTGTTATGGTAGTCTCAACTTTCCCAACATTGGAAGCATTGGATACCAATACTTTTAGTTTTAATACATGGATATGTGCTTAGAACTAGTGAAGAGTTTGGTTGCATACATTGTCTTATTTGGATTATATCCATGCATTAAATGGGATGTTTATACAACATATAATAAAGATGCCCATGATAGTTAATGAGTTATATGCACAAGTTCTCCAATGTGTGAATTGTTGGACTTTAGGAAATGAGGAAGAAGTCGTTTAGGCACAAAAGTGCTAGTGAAAGCAATGAAAAAAATGACAGACTACGAGCATTTTCATCAAGGACTTGTCACCAAGAATAATGATTATTTAATCATTGTCTCTCGGTCTCATAAATAAGTAAGATGTTAATCCAATTTAGTATATAATTTGTTTAATAAGATATGTGTGTGTGTGTGTGTGTAATAAGTACAAATATGATATATTTTTTTCTATTTTGTAGGCAAGAAAAGGATTGTAGTTTATAAAGAGATGTAAAAACAACAAGGGAAACTAAAAAGACACATTCCTGCCACCTCACAGAAGCCAACACATTAATTGTGATTCTACAAATGGATTTAATGAAAAAAATACTTGTGTTGATGTGCAACATGATATAACACTTGTTGATGTGTAGGATGATACAACACATCTTGATGTACATACTAATACATTACATGCTGATTTGTATCATGATATAACAAATGCTATACACGATATTCTCGATAATAATAAGGGAAAAGGAAATCCAAGTATGCAATTGATTTATTATAAATTAAAGTACATGTTCGAAGGCACATATGCAGTGAGTAGTGAGCTACCTCTTTCCACACCCAATGTGTACAAGGAGCAATCAGGTCTGGTTACACCTTGTCCAAGTATTGTTCCTCAAAATGCGCCTGATGCATCTACAAATTTTGATGCAACAAGGTCACACAATATTAGTGGTGGTTTATAAGACCTATCCGATGATGTTAAAAGAAGAGGATTCAATAAAGGATGGTTTAGGTCAATCGAAAAAAAAGTCAAAGAAAGAAAATTGGAAGACACGAATCCTTTTTTGGTTGAGGTGTCAAAAGATGGCGACCCCATTGGAAAAATGTTGTAAGGTAGGCCGGTCAGTTGGGTACGATATGTAGGGAACATTTAGATGTTTGCAAATAAAATTTTGCAGACCAAGATCCACAAAGTGTGGATCTTGTTACACAGAAAATGGACAATGCATTTGAGACAGTTGGTGGTAAGATTTCAAGAAAATATTACCTCATCAGAATGAAATTTTGATGAAAATTTTTATACATTCATGTAGAAAAACCATCATTGATGGAAAAGATAGGAGTGACTCAATTCTATCTCCCAAATAGTGGAAGGATTTGATGGAAACTATGTGCTCCAAGGATTATTTGTCAAAGAGTATCAAAGGAAAGAAAGAAAGAAATAGTGTGAGAGTTTCATAAACTTTTGGTCAAGGTGGCTTGCAGAAAAGAGAGAGTGTTGTCTTATTGATTTCAATTTGTTTATCAAATGGATTGTATGTTCAAATTTCACATTGAATTTTAGGTGGTAAACAATAATAAAAATCTAGGGGCAGAAGATATTATGAAATATATGGAATCATTAGAATCTAGTAGAGACAGTAAGCTCAAGGTGAAATATTTATTGCCAGAGATTTCACTGCCATTTGTTCAAGTTAAAAAAAGCCCGATAACAACCACCACAAATGCTAACAACCTAAACGATGAACAATATCAACATGTCATGAATTGCATATATGGGTTGACAGATGCAATTTCAAAGTTGGTTGCCTCCATCAAACCTATTGTTTATGTGTCGACTAAGCATGAAGTAATCAATAATGAGTTAGATGAGGTAATTAGAGGCCTAAATTCTATCTGCTTATAGTATAATGTTCCTTTAAAATATGCACTTTTAGTTGTTTTTCTAAACTTGATTTTGGAATAATAAAATTGCTTTGAAGGATGGATTTAGCAATGGATTTAATGGTCTATTTCACGTGCCTTTTGCGGGTCACCATATGTATGTAAACCTCCTTGTTGCTTCTCACTGGAACTAATTGCCAAGACTTAAATTTTCCTGTAATACATGTTTTTTTACAATTAAGAAATTATTCATACCTGTATTGTTTATATTTAGTCCATTTAAAGTTGGGTACAAGTACAAGTATGAGTTTAAATTTTGTATGAGTATCAATAGATTGCCCAAAGTGTCACCTCGAACAGATTGAGGTCTATGAATAGATTGTAATTGTTGTAAGGAGTAAATGACTAACTCCTTGGAACTTCATCAACACCTCTATCATTTCCTTTATCTTGATCCCTATCATCCTCACCTTCACATCCATCCTCATTAAAGCCCTCATTCATCTGTAGCATTAACACTTGGATCCTATTCTTTAATGATCCTAAGAATACGTTTCTAATTGGTGCTATAACCATTTATCTCATTCCCAAAAACGAATAACCTATATACTCTACTTACAAACTAGATTTTTCTTCCACAAATAACATTGCAAACTATGAATCCCTCATGTTTGGATTATGTGAGTGTTATTATAGATATTAGGAAAACTTTTGTTCATGATTTTGGGGATTCATATCTTATAGTTAATCAAGTCCATGGGAAATAGGCCATTCATGATCCACCCCTCATAGAATACGATAAGATTGTGAAATGCTTGTTTTTTCTATTTACTTCTTATGATGTTTACATATTAAGTGAGTGAAAAACTTCCAAGCTAATCATTATTTTATGTAAAACACCATAAGAGAAATGTTGAGCTCATACTGAGCATATTGTTGTAACAACTTTGAACCCTATTGTTGACTTGTCCTTGTGTCGTGAAGAGTCTATGGTCTACAATGAGTACCATCCTTGAAATGGGGATAAGTTCCCCAGGGTTTTCCCTGGAATAATTGTAACACCCTTGGTTTGAAACCCCATTGTTTTGTTCATGTAATTTTGTAAAAGACTGAGTGCATGTAAGGCTGAACTCACGTTGTAATTGTTTTGTTAATATTAAATTTAAGATGGCAGTGGTAGAACCAACACATTGAATGAACGAGGACTCATGTATTCACCTAGGTCAGTGAGGGGGTGGTGTCATGTAGCCTAAAATATAAGTATGACCCTATTTATCTTCTTACCTTCCCTAATTAACTCCTTAAACCTATTTTTGAAGTTAAAAAGGGGGTTAAGAAGTTAATGGAAAAAATGGAGAAGTGTTGCAAAAGGTGACAAGAACATGCAAGGTTAGGGGAACCTTTGGAAAAGGAAGACCAAGAATGTAGGAAAAATATATGCTGGAAAAAGAGAAGAGAAAGAGAGACAGAGAGAGAACTTGAAAGAAAATAAGAAGAAAATGTATTGCGCAACAGGGGAAAGCGGTAGCATTGAGAAGAATTGTGACTAAACATAAAATTCATTGTCAATTGGAATCGTTGGAGAACAGAGAAACAAGTCCAGTTCCAGAGCGAAGTGTCCAATTTGACTAGTTTGTGGCCTTTGGGTTGATTGAGTGAACATGTAATCCCAAGCCTGTTTTGTTACCTTTTTAGTTGAAATTTTTTCTTGTTTTTTTCCTCTGGTTGCACCAGTGATATGTAAATGGTGTAAGAAATTCTTTTGGTGGAATTCTAAGCACAAATGTTGTAAAAAATCCAAAATCCATAAAAAAAATTATGAAGACCTAAACTGAGATCACATAGTTTTAAGAGGACAAATGTAAATCTTACATTATCGAATTCATCCTAGGACTTAGCTTGAACTAGCGCTTATTAATTCTATATATCACAACTTAATTACGACAATATTCAACTATGAAACAATATCGCTATATTGAAAACTGATTTACTTATTTAGTCATGAAGATTTGGAATGTCATGCCTACTTGTCGTAATTTACAGTTTGTGTGCTTGCATTGTTATGTTTAAGTATTTATTAACCCTATTGCAATGATAGGGTTGTAGGTTTTATAGGTCTTACTTAGATTTTAAGCTAAAGCAGTTTTACTTCTTATGTTTTTGTAGGTGTATTATGAAGATGATTAGCTATAAATATTGCATCCTAAGCCACTATTAAACTAAGGTGATGAACATCAAGGTTACAATATATGGCAAGGAAAAAATCAAGAGTAATATGAGGTGATTGATATAGACTTTCTCCAAGTTATCCCATGGGTATGTTATGATTTTGAAACTTGTTTTAATAACTATAGAGAGCGGGTGAAAAATTAAAACCAAGTGGAGGTGGGTGGAAAAATAAATGGAAGCCCACGTGAAGACTCATGGATTCTAGTTGTAAAGCACTAAACCTTTAAAATGAAACCCCAAGGGTTTATCTTGTTGTATGTTGTTCTACATTGTGATTTTGGGTGGGAAGAGTTGAGGGCTCTCAGCCTTCAATACCACCATTAGATCTGTGAACCAACCAGCGTTGTTTCAGCACCATGTTCCTGGTTTTTGAATTCATGCTTTTGGCTCTGTGAAACCACCAACGTTGTTTCAACACCCTTTTCGTGGTTTTAGATTTCATGCTTTCAACTCTTATAGAGAACAGTTGGTTGATGGGTAAGTTTACTCCTGCATACGTTTATTCTCCAGTTTTGTTGTATTCATATAATCGTTACTTGTTTTAACCTCTGCATTATTTTTTTGCAGGAGGTTCCCTTCATTGTTTGTTGTATTTTGATTTGGAATGAGGCTTCATCGAAGGTGATGCCGAGGGGTCCTGCTAAGACATGTTTACCCTACACCCTTCATTCCTTATTGCTCTATGGTTGGGTCAGAAATTCTCTTGGGTTCGGAATCGTTGAAAATAATACGATCCCTTCAGATGATGGTATACCTTCTTGTGATTTATGTCTTACGGCATTAAGATACATAGTTAAATGTTTAAAACTCTCTTTGACTCAGACCGTGGAGGCTGTGTAATGAAACTTTATATGTAATTTTTGTAGTGAATATAGCCAAATAAAAAATCATTTTCTAGATAGGTTAAAGACCATTGATAGGTCCTTAACTTTACTCTAAATATGATATATACTTGTTATTGTGCACAATTTATCTATTTTGGGCTTCCGAGACTTTTTTGTGTAAAAGATATTTCGATTATCTATATCATTCGGTATACTTCATATATTTTTTATAATACTCTATAAACCGTTTATTATTTCCAAATATTTTGTTTGTATTATGACCTGGTAATTACTCTGTAAGTTTTATATATTGGTTAAAAGAAGTTTACAACCTGTTAATAAAAGATTGACGGCCTATCAATAAAAGATTTACGGCTCGTCAATAAAAGATTTACGACTTGTCAAATAAAAATATTTATGACCTATCATGGCATTTCTTGGATTTATACTACTGTGTTATCTCTTGGTTAGAAGAATCCTTCAAAATTACTATTACGAAGTCATATTGTTTTTAAAGCATTACTCTGAATAATTTGTTAAGTGAAAGGAATTTATGTGATTACTGCATATAAGTTGTTGCTATACTGGTTTCTAGAAACGTTACGACGTTCTCTTTAAAATAACTTGAACCCAGGGCTTTTATTGTTGGTTATTAAGTAAAGTAGTGGTGATTCTTAGCCTTACCGACTTCGAACTCGCGCCCTGTAATAATATATCTAGATAGTAATATTATATGATGATTTGTTTGATACTGTAAAACTCTATTATAATTTTTACACGATATTCAGTATTATAATTTCATTGGTTAAATCGACTTCTGTGTTAGTTTGAAAAATTTTAAACCCTAGTTCATTTTTCTTGTAAATTTTAAGCCTTTGGCTATACTGATATTGATCATGTTTATTAAAACAAATAAGCCCTTAGGTCGTATTAGATAATACTTGCAGAAATAATAAATATATATACATACATTATTATTTTTATAAGTTTTGAACCTAGACCTATTGTTTGGCAGGAACATATGTTTTAGGTTATAATTATATTGTTAAACATATAATTTGTGTGTCTCCGGAATTTACTAAATTCAAAAGAAATAGAACAAGCCATATCTGTAAGAGATTCATTGTTTATTTTAAACGATGATAACTCTGATTTAACCATTTGGTTAAACTATAAGGTTTTTGAAAGAAATCTAAAGAAATACTAATTACTATTTATCTATGTATACCACGTATAGTCAGATGAAATTTACAAAAATATGATATTATTCTAAATACGATAGCCCACTAATTTCACTAAGAAACTTTGTGTATACAGTAGCATTCATGAACTGATAAATTTATAGGCAATAGAATATTATCCTACCTATTACAAAAAACAGATAATAGTTTTGGAAACTTTAACATTCATAAATTCTATAGATATAAACATAAAATGAATTTAAGGTTAATAACCGAAACAACTTAGAACCTGTTAACTGTCGAAGGGGACAAACACCCAAAGAAGACTGTTCCTCCCAACCATCTCCTGAAATCAGCCAAGATTACTTGCTTTAGGACCCCCGAGCCTGTTCACTGAACCACTGAGACGAAGATGATGTGTAGAAGCCTACATAGTACTCTATGTAACTTAGCAGTCAAACTTGCAGATAAACTCTTAGCAACTCACTTTAGCTTTCCCCTCATCAAATTCCTCTTGTGTGCCTAACTTTTTCAGTTTCCAACAAATCCATGAGTTCTAAACTCTTAGAATCTAGTGAGCCTCCATATTATTCGAAGGTATATATAAGATTGCCTAGGTATTTGGGTTAGTTTTGCAATTAATTGAGCCACCCGCTCAGTTCCACTTTTATTGGGAACATGACCACAATTATAGGGATGTTGCCTCTTGCAACAGCTAGAAAGTGAATGTTGTTGCTGCCATTTGTCATTTTGGCCTTCTACAACAGATCATTCGTCCTAGTGGGTCAATGAGCACTCTTAAACAATATTCTTTGGATAGGTGTTTCTTGTTTAATTATTTAAATAAATAAAATATTCAATTACAGTCATATTTGACCATCCTTGGTCAACAACATAAAACTTTACAATAAATTTTAAATTAATGTCTTCTAAAAAAAACGTTTTTTTAGTTCTAGGTGGGTTACAAACACCCCCTCTTAAGTTCAACATCATCCTTGATGTTGCTTAAGTATCATCTGAGTCTTCCTGGAACAAAATTGGATGTGACTCTCCAATTCCCAGGTTTCTTCATCTGGACTAAGGTGCCTCCATTGCACCTTTACTTGTCCAATATTGCGATTTTGGAGAAACAAATATCTCTTGTCGAGGATACAATATAGTTCCACCTGAAAATATCCTTCAGATTCTACCTAAATAACATTCCAAACGATTACATGAGTAACATGATGCACATACTTTTTCAATATAGAAATATGAAATACGTTATGTATTTTGAGATTAGGTGGCAAAGATAATCGATAAGCCAATGGTCCAACTCTTGACAATATCAAACAGTCCACAATACCTGGGTGCTAATTTAGCACAAATCCCCAACTTAAATGAGATTTTTCTAGGTTTTACCTTGACAAACACATGCTCACCTACTTGGAATTCTTTCTGAGTTCTTTTAAGGTCTACATGACTCTTTTTCTTGTCCTGTGCAATTTTCAGAATTCTTTGTACATGTTTCACTATTAGTTCCATTTCTTTTAACAAGTCAGGTCCTAACATCAATTTGTCAACAGGATTACTCCATGAAATCGGAGTATTACATTTCCTACCATACAGTATTTCGAAAGGACTAAGTTTAGATGAATCTTGATAATGATTGTTATAAGCAAACTCAACTAAGTGCATATATTCTTCCCATTTCTTTGGGTGATCCCTAACTTACATCTGTAACATCTCTTCTAAAACTTGATTCACTCTTTCTGTTTGTCCATCTATTTGCAGATGATAAGCAGTACTGAAATTTAGTTTAGTATCTAATCCTTTAAACAATGACTTCCAAAAGTTACCAGAAAACTTAGGATCCCTATCAGAAATTATTACCTTAGGAATTCCATACAAACGAAAAATTTCCATCATAAAAATACCAGCAATATTAGCAGCCTTATAAGTAGTTTTAACATGTATAAAATGAGCCGCCTTGCTAAGTTTGTCTACCAATACCATTACAAAATAATTTTTGATTTTGATTTTTAGGTAGTCTTGTTATGAAATCAAGGCTGATAATTTCCCATTTCCAATCAAGGATTGGCAACGATTGCAAGAGACCTACTGGTGTCGATGCTCAACTTTAACCTGCTGGAATTCTATACACCTAGCTATATATTCATCTACTTCATTTTCATATTATTCCTGAAATAATATTTTCTTAGCATTGTTATCATCTTTTGATAACCCAAATGTCCCAAGTAAGGACTCTTATGTACTTCATTTAAAATCAACAATTTAATTTCTGGTATGTTGGGTACATATTATCTATTTTTATACAACATTAGACCTATTTTATTCAAACTAGAATCTGTTTTTATGTTTTCAGATTCATTTTCTGTAACCTATTCTCTCAATTTTTGATATTCTCTATCCATTTTTACTCAGTTTTCCAATTTATTGTCCAATTCTGTTTTGTAACTGCTAATGGCGGCTATAAAATTCAGTCTTACATTTACGCTTAAGGAATCAACCACCTTATTTTTCTTTCCTTTTATATCTTTGATCTTGAAACATATTCGCTAAGGAAAGATAACCATCTTGCTTGCCTTGCATTCATATTTTGTTGATCAAACAGGTATTTCAAACTCATGTTATCAGACCTTAATAAAAATCTTCTACCGATTAGATGATGGCACCACATTTTCAAAGCATGTATTATGGCAGCCAACTCTAAATCATAAGTAGCATAATTCTTTTCATGTGTTTTTAACTTTATTGACTCATATGCTATTACGTGACCTTCTTACATTAATACTCCTCCTAGGATCTCATTGCATGCATCAGTGCATACAACAAAGTCCTTGTTTGGATTTGTTATTTTTAAGATAGGTGTAGTCGTTAATAATTCTTTTAACTTATTAAAGCTTTTTTCACATTTTAGATCCGATACAAATTTTTTTCCCGTTTTTTGTAAGGATGTAATGGGGTTCGCAATCATTGAGAATCCTTCTATAAAATTATGATAATAAACTGTAATCCCCATGAATGATCGTACATCTGATACATCTTTAGGAATATTTCGTTCCATTATTGCTCTTATTTTATCAGGATCCACTGATATCCCTTCCTTGGATATCACATGGCCTAGATACTGTATTTTATCCTTAAATAATTCGCATTTACTGAATTTAGCATACAGTTTGTGTTCTCTTAGAACTTGTAATATTATCTGTAAATGTTCATCATGTTCTTCTTTTGTTTTTGAATAAATTAGTATGCCATCTATGAAGACAACTACGAATTTTTCCAAGTATTTACTTAAGACACTGTTCATTAAACACATAAGAGATGATGGAGCATTCGTTAGCCCAAATTGCATAACTACAAACTCATAATGCCCATATCGGGTTCTGAATGCAATTTTAAATATATCTTCTTCTTTAATTCTGAATTGATGATATCCATATCTCAAGTCTATTTTTTAGAATATTTTTGCTCCATGTATCTGATCAAACATATCATCTATGTGAGGAAATTGATATCTGTTTTTAATTTCCATGTTGTTTAAGTGACGGTAATCTATACATTAATGTAAGGTGTTGTATTTATTTTTAACAAATAATACAGGTGCTCCCCAATGGGATACACTTGGTCTTATGTAATTCTTATCTATTAAATCGTGTAGTTGTAGTTTTAATTCATTAAGTTCTAATGTGTTCATCCGATAAGGAGCCTTTGAATTGGGTACAACTCCTGGTACTAATTCAATAATAAAATCCAATTCTCTTTTTGGAGGTAATCATGGAATCTCTTCTCAGAATACATCTAAATATTCTTTTAAGATTGGTATATCATCAATTTTTAACTTATCTTCTTTATTCATATGTTCGACATTGATTACATGCACAACAAAAACTTTACAACCTTTCTGTACAAACTTTTTCATTTGCAAAGTTGAAATCTGTCTAACAGAAACTTTTCTAGGTATCCCTTTAACTGTAACTGTTTCTCCTTTTTCATCTAAGCATGTAAATGTTTTCTCAAAACAGTTTAAAACTACTTTGTGTTTTTCCAACCAATCCATACCTATTAGAACACCATATGATGCTAATAGTAATACATTTAATTTCACTTGAGTTTTGAATTGACTCATAAACATTTCACAATTTTCAACATAGCTAACTACCTTTCTTTTGGTTCCTGTAGCTAACTAAACCAACTAAGATTTTTCAAATGCAAATTACAACTTTCTGCAATTCTAGGTGACACATAGTTTAAACTAGCACCTGGGTCTATCAAAATAGAGATAGGTTTATTATGTATCATACCTTCTATTTCAACCATGGATGTTTGGTGATCAACCTGCCGATTCTCCAAAGTTGCATTAATTCTGGGTATTTCATTCACTACGTCGCCAATATTTGCTTCGTCCTGAATTGTATGCACATTGCTGAAATTCCTCTTTCTGTTTGGACAGTCCTTCGCATAATGAGGTCCTTGACATTCCCAACATTTCACAGGTTCTCTTTGTTCATTATTTTCAACATAATTATTAGGCATTTCTTTGTTCTTTCGTGCTGTAAAATTCTTTTGTGTTTTACTTTTAAAATCTGTTCCTTGATAATTATTCTTAGAATAGTTTCGTGAGTTATTTCCAAAACTTCTATTGGGATTAAAACCTTTCCTTTTTTGCTCAAAATTACTTGTTCTTTTACTCTTCCAATTAGGTATTCCTTCTTTCTTATTTTTGTTGTTCATAACATAAATTAGCTTTCCTCATTGCATCCTCAAGGGTTTTTGGATTGTCATATTCGATTCTATCCTTGAAGCTAAGAGGTAAACAACTCAAAAACCTATGTATCTTAGGATTCCAATCGATAATATAAGGTACATATCTTAATAAAATTAAAAATTTACTACTTAGTTCCTTCATAGACATTGGACCTAGCTTAAGATCATAAAATTCCTTAGCTCTTTCTTTGTACTATTGTTCATACGAAAATTTACTTTTAAAGTATTTCTTAAAAGTCCTCCAAGTTACATACGTTTCTTTAATGTTTGTCACTCTTTTTATATCCTGCCACCATATATCATCTTTTCTAGTTTAGTTATAGATATCCATTCTAGCTTTCATTCTATCTAAGTAATTATAGATTTGAAAGTACTTTTTCATATCTGATAAGCATGCCTTAGCTTCTTCACCCTTTTCCACCTCACCATTAAATATAGAGAGTTTTATCTTCTTAAACTCTCATGAAATTTCTTCATAAGGTTTATATTCTCTCTTTTTAGAACTATTGTCGCTATCACTACTTTCACTGGAATATTTACGCTTTTCTTTGTGCGACCTAACCTTAATTCATGAAGAGGAATTATTTTCATTATCAAAAAATTTTAACTTCTTACATTTACGTTTGTAAGATATAGTTTGAGATTCAGTTTCATGTTCTTTTCTTTTATCCCTTCCTTCATTATGTATTTTACCTAGCAATATTTGATTCAGTTCTTCATGTGCTCTTAGGATTCTTTCATTGCCTTCCTTTACAGTCTGTAATTCAGCTTTTAAGACTTTTATAGTTTGAAGTAATTCAGATGGTTGATTATTTAATTCCACACATATATTATCTGGGTTATTATGATGTGATCCATCTTCATCAAATGCTTATAATCCTTCCATTTCCTACAAAATAAAAGTTTATATTTATGTACATAATTTTTTTTAAACATAGTTAGTATTTTTGTTTTACTGTTTTGTATGCGAGTTGAGCCAACTTCAGGGCTAGTGTTTGGAAACTTGCTTTGATACCACATGTAAAAAATCCAAAATCTATAAATCAATTTTTTTTTCTGAAGACCTAAAATGAGATCACATAGTTTTAAGAGGAAAAATGTAAAGTTTACATTATCCAATTAATCCTAGGACTTATCTTGAACTAGCGCTTATCAATTCGATATATGACAACTTAATTACGCCAATCTTCAACTATGAAACAATATCTCTATACTAAAAACCGATTTACTTTTTTAATCATGAATATTTGGAATGTCATGCCTACTTGTCGTAATTTACAGTCAGTGTGCTTGCATTGTTATGTTTAAGTATGTATTAACCCTATTGCAATGCTAGGGTTGTAGGTTTTACAGGTCTTACTTAGCTTGTAAACTAAAGCAATTTTACTTCTTATATTTTTGGAGGTGTATTATGAAGAGGATTAGCTCTAAATCTTGCATCCTAAACCACTATTAAACTAAGGTGATGAACACCAAGGTTACAATACATGGCAAGGGAAAAATCAAGAGTAATATGAGGTGATCGATCTAGCCTTTATCCAAGTTATCCCATGGGTATGTTATGATTTTGAAACTTGTTTTAAAAATTATAGAGAGCGGGTGAAAAATTAAAACCAAGTGGAGGTGGGTGGAAAAATAAATGGAACCCCATGTGAAGACTCGTAGCTTCCAGTTGTAAAGCACTAAACCCTTAAAACGAAACCCCAAGGGTTTATCTCGCTGTATGTTGTTTTGTGTTGTGAGTTTGGGTGGGAAAAGCCAAGGGCCCTCAGCCTTCGATATCACCTTTGGCTCTGTGAACCCACCAGCATTTTTTTAGCACCCTATTCCTAGTTTTCAAATGCATGCTTTCATCTCTATGAACCCACCAACGTTGTTTCAGCACCCTTTTCGTGTTTTCGATTTCATGCTTTCAGCACTTACAAAGAACAGTTGGTCGATGGGTAAATTTACTCTTACATACATTTATTCTCTAGTTTTGTTGTATTCTTATAATCATTACTTGTTTTAACCTCTGCATTGTTGTTTTTGTAGGAGGTTCCCTTCATGGTTTGTTGTATTTTGATTTGGAATGAGGCTTCGTCGAAGGTGATGTTGAGGGGTCTTGGTAAGACCTATTTACCCTGCACCCTTCGGTACTTGTTGTTATGTGGCTGGGTCAGACATTCTCTTGGGTTTGGAATCGTTGAAAATCATATGAGCCCTTTAGATGATGGTATACCTTCTTGTGATTTCTGCCTTACGGCATTAAGATACATAGTTAAATGTTTAAAATCTCTTTGACTCAGAACGTGGAGTCCGTGTAATGAAACTTTATATGTAATTTTTGTTGTGAATATAGCCAAATCGAAAATCATTTTCTATCTGGGTTAAAGACTGTTAATATGTCCTTAGATTTACTCTGAATATGATATATACTTGTTATTGTGCGCAGTTTATCTTTTTTGGGCTTTTGGTACTACTATGTGTAAAAAATATTTCCATTATCTGTATCATTTGGTATACTTCATATATTTTTAATAATACTCTGTAAATCATTTATTATTTTCAGATATTTTGTTTGTATTATCACCTGGTAATTACTCTGTAAGTTTTATATATTGGTTAAAACAAGTTTACGACCTGTTAATAAAAGATTTATGACCCGTCAATAAAATATTTATGGCCTGTCAATAAAAAGATTTACAGTCTATCAAATAAAAATATTTACAGCCTGTCATGGCATTTCCTGAATTTAAACTACTATGTTATCGCTTGGTTAGAAGAATCCTTCAAAATTGCTATTACGAATTCATATTGTTTTTAAAGCATTGCTCTAAATAATTTGTTAAGTGAAAGGAATTTATGTTATTACTGCATATAAGTTGTTGCTATACTAGTTTCTGGAAACGTTACGGTGTTGTCTTTAAAATGACTTGAACCTAGGGCTTTTACTATTGGTTATTAAGTAAAGTAGTGGAGATTCTTAGCCTTACCAGCTTTGAACTCATGCCCTATAATAATATTTCTAGATAGTAATATTATATAATTATTTGTTTGATATTGTAAAACTCTATTATAATTTTTACACAGTATTCGGTATTATGATTTCATTCTGTGTTAGTTTGAAAAATCTTAAACCCTGGTTCATTTTTCT
>LPNX010421090.1:263310-295029 GCA_001517045.1 Pseudotsuga menziesii | reverse complement strand
TATTAGAAAAGAGACAAGGAATGTGTGCACCTGAGATTTGAATGCGAATCGAACAGCTACCACAAAGCAGATCGCAAATCGTAGACCCTTCAGAAAATGTAATATCGCCTTCAGAACCTTCAAAGATCGCTAAACCCTTCAGTTCAGATCACATTCAGTGTATGCATGCAGAAAAGACTCAGATCGCCTTACTCGTACATGCAAGATCGCCTTCAAATCGCTAAACTCAAATCATGTAGGTTTTCAGAATATTTTTGCCTTCAAAGATCGTTGATTACCAGCGGCTGCCTTTCCGATTGCAGATCGAAGATCGCCTTCAGAAGATCGCCAGCGGCTGGCTTTTGAATCCGATCGCAGATTCAGAAGATCGCCTTCAGCCAGATACTCGCTATTCAGATTTCTTTTGCATGCAGCGCAGATACATGCAAGATCGCCTTCAGAAGATCAAGATCGCCTTCAGATAATATTCAGATCATGCAGGTTTTCAGAAGATACAAGACTCAGATCGCCTTCCCTTCAGAGATCGCTCAGATCGCCTTGCTCTTACATGTAAGATCGCCTTCAAATCGCTAAACTCAGAAGATCAAGATCGCCTTCAGATACTCTCTATTCAGATCATTTTGCATGCAGGTTTTCAGAAGATTCAGATCGCCCATATACCTATATCATCTAGGTACCCTTCTGCACTTGCATGCCTTCAGATCGCTGCAAGATGGAGCGCAGACTAGATCGTAAACCCTTCAGCAATCAAAAAGTATATTCCTCCACGTTCTGCACTTGCATGCCTTCAGAGATCGCCTAGATATGCAAAATCGCTTAGCCGTAGTAGACTGGGCCGCAGAGAACAGATCGCTTGCATGCACAGTCGCTTGAGCCAACATGTTATTTTTTATAAAAAAAATTTATAAAGGACCCATGTTAACTCCATGATGAGAACGAAAGGAGTTACACATCCCCCCCCTACTGGGTTGTAGAATGCACCTCTCGATGCAATCAAAAGTATGAGTGGATGAGGTATGAGAGGAAATTTTCGAAGGTTCAAGGAAGAAGGGTCTTTGTATAAGGACTTTTTCCAACTTTTTAGCGATATGGCCCATCCCAATTATTTTGTTCATCCAAGTGAACTTTATCTTTTTTAACTCAGGGTTGTATAGGTCCCATTCTACTACCATGTCATCCACCACCTCCCAACAAGGGTCTCTTAAAAACTTATTTCCCCTTCTTTCCTTGACAAAAATACCATATTGACATATGCTACTAGGGTTCTCATAGAAAGAGTCAATGAGTCTCCAAAGGCCCAAAGGTTGTCCAACATTCCTATTTTTCTAGATAATGGGAAGGAGCATACATATTAAAAGCTTGAATATGATTTCTTGTTTATTTAACCAACAAAAAACTATAAATCCAATGAGAGGATGAGAAGAAAGTTGCTTGGGTCCTATTGTGTTGAATTCCCACCAAAGGCTCCTTGTGAACTATTTGTCAAACCTTTATACTTTTTCCATAATGTCTTAGATATCTCTAGAGCTTATTTTTCTACAAGTTTTGTATCTTTTTCTACAAAAAAATGATCCTTGTTTTTACTTTGAAATTAAATGCTTAGTCTTAGTTGAAAACAATTTTGTATGAAAAGTAGTTATTTAGTATTGTTATTATATTATATTGTTATTATGGATCTTGGTCAATAGACCAAGATGATGAAGTGTGATGACCTCCTCTAATATATGGTTAAGTCATATTGTTTCTCAAGGGATTGGAGACCCCTTGATTATATCTCCAACACTTAACCTTCAGGAGCATTAGGAGGAGCAAAGGATCACTTCATCCAGTTAGGACCTTCCTATATGGTGATGATGAAAACAATTATTGTATGGAACATGTGGACTATATACCTTGAAAGAGAATACCTTGTTGATCAAATTTAGGGTCTTCTCCCTGCTTGCCATCAAAATTAGGTATATCGGTTGGTAATTTGGTTAGTATGGATGGCCAAAAAGGGTCATGCATGGTGGGATCATTTATAAGTTTGGACATGTCTGGTAAATATAATGTATCTAAGAAAGGAAGTTGCCTATTTGGTTGTGAATAGTTGTAATATGGAATAGCAACAGTAGTAGGGACATAAGCCGGTTGTTGTTGCAGATGATAGCCTTATTGACCACCCACATGTGGTTGTTGGTAAATTGGAACGGTTTTGTGGCAGGGGTGATTTGGGGCAACCAGTTGTTGGGGATTATAACCCATAGTAGGTTGTGACCATTAATTAGTCATACCTCCTAGGTAAGGTACTACAGGATATGAATTGATAGTAGGGGGATTAAATTGGATGTATTTTCCCCCAGATCGATACTACCTTCCCATAATAGGTTGTCGTGGTGGTTGACCCCAAAAAGTTGGTTGTTGTTTCCCCCAATTAGGTGTTGATTGTTGAACACGACAACTCACTCCACTTGGTATAGAACCCAATACATTATAAAAAGTAGGGGTATAGTGGGATCCCATAGAATAACGTACAATTACTTTTGACAAACTAATAGAAGGCATACAATAACTTTTCGATGAAGTAGAGATAGTTGATGTTTGTATAGGCTGAGAAGCAGCTGTAGTGGCGAATTGTGAATTAGCTTGAGTACTAAACTATGCAATTGTAGGTGATGAAGGAGTGTTAACGTTCATGGCTTGACTAGAAGAAATCCCGATGGAACGACCAAGGATGTCACTTGGTAGCAAATAGGGAAAATGCCTCCTAGAATATGTGTCGGATTGAGCAGTTAACTCCATGGAAGAAACCAGGATGGTACTTGTAGGAACAAACTTGGAAATGTATTGGCATAAAGTTGAATCCCATAAAGGTGTAGAAGGATTGAACATGGTCACTATTGGATCTCCTGGTGGTGGTTGATAAAAAATAGATCGTGAAGGTCCTATAGAAAAAGTATTGTGAGTAGAAGGTTGCCCTATCATTATGGGTGTTGAGATATTAGTAATTGGAACGTTCCTAGGAGGAGAAAATTATCCTCCTCCTTCAGTGATAGGCACTCCTTCCTGCTCAGGTGGAGTTCATGTTTCAACATCAGATGTTATGTCCATCTCTTGTTCCATATTTGAATGGGTTGTAGGGTTTTTTGGATATTCAAGAAACAATCCTTGAATACAATGGGATCGTCTTAAATCTTGATATGCCAAAATGAAAGACCAAAACTCACTATCTCAAAAAATCCTAACTAGATACACAAAAACAAGCACTAAGTCAGTCTAATAAGCAACAAGAAAACCTGTGGTGGGTGGGATAAATAGTTTGGATTCTCATAGGAGTTCTAAGTCATCAAAAATCATGATATACTGTAGGGTCCAACAATGATACGTGACAAAGAGGATTGGGACCATACCCTTGCCTGTATACCCGATTACCTAGACAATACATGCGTAATAGCTCCATGAGTGTTGTTCTCGGTGTATTTGTTTGACAAGGTGACTGGTAATTTACTTAGTTGGTCTCAAGATCCTAATGGTGTCTCCTGATATACGTAAGCTACATGATATACGCAAGGTACGTAGGAGCTCAAATCTGTAGCAGTGTTGTCTAATGCACAACCCTTTGAAAGGGGCATTCTAATATATCATTGAGAACGTGAGAGAATATTTATATATATCATAAAAGTACATGAAATACATTTCGATATACCAACAAGTATGTGGAAGAACCACACAGTCCCCAGGATGCAGTGCAGGCAAAAAACGACAACCCCTACGCTTAAAGACATTGGAACACGTCTCTAACTTAACACACAGTCTTGCTAAAAAATTTATCCTAACTAATGCTTGAATTTATCCTATTACTATTAGGTAGACAATATGATGTAAAGACCTTAATCAGAAACCATGCAAAGATGAAATGCACATCTTTACTCTTTCTTTCGAAATATGGCCTATTTTAAGAGGAGAGTAAGATAAATTTCCCCAATCAAATATTTCAAAAGACTAAATAAAAATCGAAACACACAAATATTTTATACTTCATTAAAATTCAATCTCTAATAAGATAAAAGAAAAAACCAACTAATGCTTTCACTTTTACAATTTCCACTATATGAAAAAAACCAAAGAAAAACTAGTCATTCACTTCACAAATAAAAAATCAAATACTAAGGGAAATAAATCTATATAAATAAATTTTTTTTTTTTTGAAACGGAAACAAAAAAAACACACAAAAAGTTCATCTTATGAATATATACGATCATCAAATATCTGTTTAAAAAGACTATAAATCCCAAGACAAAAATTTCATACTAAACAATCACCAAACTCCCGAAGCTTTTTATCAAAATATATCCTTTAAAAATCGATCAAAAAATTGACTCGTATCTAATCCAGCATACAGAATTATCACACAGTGCATCATTTCCAAAAACCTAATTCAAAATACAAAAATATAATGAGTCAAACAAGGTTACTGAACACCTACCTCGACACAGCTTGTAGGTTGGCACCAGTGCGTCCTCCCTTGGCTGACGCTTGTTGACCACGAGGAAAAGGTGTTTTGTAAACTATGAATAAGTGTTGATGATTGTCTATCACCTTACATAGAAAGCGCTAGAGAAAAATATACACTGAGAAAAAATTACCTAGGTGCGTCAGGTGCAAATTAGGATCCAAAATAAAAATCACCCACAAATTCAACAAGTGATGAATACATTGAAATTTCCTAGAATCAATTACTAATGTGAGAGGCAAAATACGATTGAAAGAAAGTGAACTTAACACCCTTTAAAGAACAAAAGGAAACTTATATTTGTAGTACAAACAAATCAAAACCAACGACTAAGATATATGATCATCCCTAGTGGAGTCGCCAATTTTGTTAGTGGAAATATTCAATCAATGCAAACAAAGACTATTCCCCTAGTCTATATGGTATAGATCTAGAACAAAACACAAACAATAATGAAAACCTTTCCCTAGATTTAATAAGATTACTTGAATATAATGAAACCTTACCTCACCTTAAGATTGTCCCTTCTAGCTTAAAGATTTAGCATCAATTGACATAGAGGAACCTATACAAATATCAAAACTAACAAGAAACAAGTGGATACATACAAGATAATCAACTAGATCTATATTAATGACCAAGGAGAAAAATAATAAACATGATTACAAAATGTTTATGGGAAATGAAAACATGATTGCATTAACCGAATAAAGGGAAAAGTTACAATTGAATAGCCTTCATGTTGTGCTTCTTCCCACAAGCATTTTGCCTCAAACTTCAATCATTTGCCTCTCAACTCTAGAAAGATTTCAAAAACATATGGGTGCTTTCTTTGTCTTCCCCACAACCATGAGGGTGAACTCGTATTTATAGGCCAAAAGGGAATCAAATATGTTGAGGATTATTTGGAGGAAGTTAAGGGATCATCTGTAGGGATTAGGGGATCGACTACCACCTATTCTAGTTGGTTGGTATAAGCCTCCATAAGGAATTTCCTCTAGAAATATATTGATGGTTCTCTTATTTCCATTTAATGAGCGTCGATGTACCTTGTACACTATTAAGTGGCATCATGAAGAGGCAACGCTCCTTGTACAAAGGCAAGGAGTGTCACTGACACTCTTTGCCCATTAGCAACTAGCATCAACCTAGTCTGAGGCCTATTTTCAAAAGGAAAGGTGCATCGGTGCTACTAGAATTTGGAATTCTGGAAAGGCAAGACCTCTTCTCAATTATTTTGCACAGATACTTTAGGGATCTAGGCAAATACACATGAATATAATGAGATTTTGGTGTAACATGGAGATCTCGTATATATCTACTGGGTATCTGATAGTGAAAGGTGTTGCAAATCATTCCTCCAAGGCATATGAGTTCTCACATATTTTCCATACTCAGATTTAGTGTAATCTATGCAACCAGTTAAAAGGGAAGGTATATTCATTCTACCTAAATCATTTGCATATGATGGTGTTTCTTGTGATGATTCCAAATTCAAATTTGAGGACCAAGTTGAGTAATATTTCGGAATTGAGTATGAATTTTAATCAGATCCAGATCCAGATCTAGTCCCTACTCCCAATCCTAGGTCTAAATGGGATCAAAAGGTCATTGTGGTTGCTAGGAACATGGTTGTAGATTCATCTGACAAAAGGAGAACCATATCCCAGTTTCAAGAAGAGAACCTTGCACTATGCCATAAAAATCCACTTATCCTAGAGAGGTGCTATAAACTCCCAGAGAGATGTTACATGATGGTGATGTTTGATCAACATTTCTACTAATTGTCTTTCCATGATTCACAAAGGTAGGAATCCATGGATAAGGAATATGAGTCACCGAAGAACAATGAGACATTGGATCATGTCTCTCTTCCTCTGGAAAGAAGAGACAAAAGTACCTTTCTACATGGTAAAATGGAAGAATAAATCAACATTGAACATCCTAAGGGGTACACTGATGATTCTTCCTTGGCATTCAAGATGAGGAAACCATTGTATGGGATTAAGTAAGCCCCCAAGGCATGGAATTCCAATTTGATCTCTTCCATAATATTATAGAGGTTCAAAATATGCAAGTCAGGATGCAAAAGCAACAACACTTGTTCTACTATCTAGCATCGTATTGGAATAAGGTGGAGAGGTTCACATGCACTGTATCAGGGAACTAGTCCACACAAGGAACATCATAGTGCATTACTACTCCATAGGGGTGCATACTACAGAAATTTGTCACAAATTTTGTTGCTCATGAGAAATTTGTCTCTTGGTGTGAAAGCTTGATCCAATTCCCTATTGTTCATTTTTTAGCCGGGGGAGTTGTTCCCAAGAGGTTTTACCCATTTCCTCGGTTTATTGAGTAGTTACTTTTTGCATTAGATTGTATGGGTGACCTTTGGTCTTAGTTTCCAGGTCCTAGGTTTTCCAAGTTTCGATTGAGGGGGGTGTTAGGATTATTTGTAATCTAGATCTCTTCTCTACCATAATGTAAATGTCAATTTTCCTCGATTAGGAGAATGTTTCATTAATGCCATGGAGAATTTATGTGGGGCCCGCCTACCACTTGATGTGCCAGTCTACATGAGTTTTGGAGCTCTAGAGGCCAAACCCTATATTTTGGGAACCCACAGTGATTCATGGGAGTCCCACCATCAATTCACCCTAGTCATTGTTGAGTTATGCTCCGTTGGGCCACATTCAGTTCATCCATACTTATCCTAGAACCACCTTTGCATGATTTAAGGAGGTTAGGCACCTTTTCTCACCTACCTTGGCCAGTTAACTGATTGTGAAGTGATTTAGTTGTCCCGAGTTACACTAGTGAGTTTTAAGTTGTGATTTTCCCATAGTTGGTGGTCTCTGGAGTCAGTACAAGCCATGGAATTCGAATCACTCACAAAGGATTCTAATTCTCTTCATTGTATCATGGATGTATTACATACAGGTTAATGATTATGAGATTAATATTATGGTATCAATTTTTTTCCTCTTGTCTGAAAAATTTCACCATGATTGTTTGACATTCTAGCACTGAAATTCTTCTTCCTCAATCATTCTTCTTTCATAGTGAGGTCCAATCCAGCCTGGTGATCCCATAGCTTTGTTAATTTTACACCAAGACCTCAAAGGAAAATGCAGTTTTTAACTGTGTCCAGAACTGTAAACCCTACAAAAAATATCAACCAAATCCCTAGATAATAATTTATTTATTGCCGAAAAAAATCTCATACATTTCATTTGAAGCATGATTAACAAATATGCCATGAAGTCCATTCATCAACACAATATATCCATACCATTAACACATTCAATTCACAAAATAAACACATTCGAATCACACTAATTACATTAGATTACTTCAAACTGTGTAGAGAACCATTTACAAAATGGTAGAGCAACCATAACAAAATCGTAGAGAACCCATTAAAAAAATGGTAGAGAACCCATTATAATATGATAGATAAACCATTACAAAACAACAGAGAACCCAGTACAAAAATGGTAAAGAACCCTGCACAATATGGCAGATAACCCCTTATAATATGGTAGAGAACTCATTAACAAAAATACAAACTTTGAACTGTGCTGAGAACCCACATAACATATGGCAAAGAATTGTAAACCCTTCGAGTACACACAGTCAATGGGAGGATCAAGAACATGCATCCCACAACAATGCCCAAGCAAGAGATGGGTGTGTCAAGAAACACAATCAGACATAGCTAGTAGGAACAGAGCCCTACCAGAGGACCGAGACTCCACTGTAAGCGAACTAGCTCCTCTTCCACTTTGCATCTTCCAAGACCGAACGGCTCCCACAACATCCATGACCAAGAAACACCATGAACTTGCAACCAAAACCAAGTACGGTTGAAGGAAAAAAAACCCAACTCAAAAGTCGAATGTGCATGAAATTACCAAATGAAACCAACCCTTACCTCACTGCGAACTGGAAAAAACCTTGCCACCGCAATGCCACAAAACATAGCCCATACGTGCACATGAACACACCCAACTCTTCTAGAATCATGTTCTTGAGCCGCATACAAGTCCCCCATACTAGCTACCACCCACGGTGTTGTGTCACAAAATGGCCAAACCATGTCGCAGCCAAGGTTATTTAACATCCCACAGGACACATGTACCAGAACACAAGACAAGAAGATGGAGGGACAGGCGACCGACAACCAAGGGTGGAGATTGCTCACCTATCAATCCATGTCACAATTACACAACAACTCGAGAAGGCTCGGCATAAAACCAAATGGAACCCTAAAAATTCCTTGGCAAGACCACGACCAACTCAGGCACATGCATAACACGCGACACTACGCATGGACCCCATGTTATACACCACATGGGCTCCTCCACGTTGGTTGGCGACGTGTAAAGAGAGGGTGTTCCACAATTGGTGTCCCTCCCCTATCAACGTGTAAAAATGCAGCAGAAAACATAGTCCTAGAAGAGGGAAAGCATTTTACAACATAATTATTATCTACAGCAATCAATAAACCTCTATAAAAAATTATTCACTTAAAAAACAAATTATATATATATATATATAATATTTTGATAAATTTAAAATGATTAATTTAACTAAAAATAACAAAAATATAATATTATAATATTTATTTTATTAAAACAAAACAAAACCTAACTTTAAACATTATTATATTTCTGTTGCCAGATTTCTGTGGTGATAGGTTATTGGTGATGTAATCAGAGAAACCACAGTATCAAAAAGACCAAGTCGACGTTTCGAATCCATATCAGGATCCATCATTAGGACAAAGTCGAATGTGGAGAGAGTGAGAACCAATGTTAAATACTGGACCCGGTTAGAAAGTCTAAGGTCGGCCGCGGAGACTAGGGTTTGCTAGGTCGGAAAATTTTAATTTTATTTGATTTCAAAGTGCGCGGAAAAAATATTCTCTAACCCTATTTTTCGGAAAAAAAAAAAAAATTTTGTTTATAATATTAAATTTTTACAATGGCTCAATTCAGACAGTATGAAAATTTATTATTAAGGAGAAATGTTGATTTTAATTATTTTTAACCCTAAGTTTTTGAATTGATTTTTTAAACACCCACCTAATGCCCAAAGGTTTAAAACCCTAAAGTTATAAATTTATTATCATTAATAACAATTTTAAAAGCTTAATAATAAACCTAAAAACTTAAAGTTTTTAATTTTATTATTATTAATAACCAAATTTAAAAACCTAATAAATTCAAAAACCCTAAAGTTATTAAATTTGATATTATTAATTATAATTAAATTTTATTGAAAGGTGATCTATAAGCTTAATTTTAGTTAAAGTTTAAAACCTTATAAAATCCTAAAGTTTTAAATATATTATTATTAATAACAATTTCTAAAAACATTAATAATAAATTTAAAGACCTTAAAGTTTTTAAATTTATTAATAACAATTTTAAAAACCCTCATAATAAATTTAAAAACCTAAAGTTATTAAATATATTAATGAATTTTAATTATAATTAAATTTTCATTGAAAGGTGTTCTTTTAGCTTAATTTTAGGATTTATTAAATTTTAAAAACCTAATAATAAATTTAAAAACCTTAAAGTTTTTTAATTTTATTATTATTAATAACAAATTTAAAAACCTATCAATTTTAATCCTAAAGGCATTAAATTTATTATTATTAATAACACATTCTAAAGGTTAAAAGGTTGATTTTAAATTAATTTAAAACCCTAATGTTTTTAAACTGATTTCAAAATGATCTTTCAATTTTAATATTAATTTATAGGGTATTTTAAATTAAGGTTTTATTTAAGGACAAGGAAGGAGGACAAAGGGAAAAAGGGGTTGAAAGAGGAAAAGGGGGCAGAAGGAAAACGATTAAGGGACAGAGTGGCCTTTCCGATTGAAAATAGATGGAAGCCAACTAGTGCTCACCTCGAGGCCACCATCCCTATTTAGGTTGTGTGGGAGTTTGGTAATCTCTAAGGCCTCTCTAAATTTCCTTTTAAAATAGTGGTCTTCTTTTGCGAGGATAATGGTGTCTTCTAGGAAAATGTGATGTTTGGTTTTGGCTACATGTTCCGCAAGGGATGAGGAACGGATACGTTCTTTTCTAATGTCTGCCCCATGTTCTTTTAGCCGCGTGTGGAAGGAACGTCCCGTCTCACCTATATAGCTGATCTTGCACGAGCAAGGGATCTTATAAACCCCTCTGAATTGTGTATGATCAACTGGATCTTTAACGGATCTCATTCTTTTCTTAATGGTCTCTAGGGGTTTGAACGAATTCATGATGTTGTTCTTGTTGAGAATCCTAGCGATCTTATCAGTCACCCCTTGTATATACGGTAAGTAAGCTCGTGGGTTGGTGGTGGTCTTGTTGTCCGAGGTTTTCACACCCGTACGGTTCTTGTTGTGTGTTTTGCCTAGGGTCCTCGTGATGACCTTGGGTTTGTAACCTATGTTTGTGAAGACTTCTTTGAGGTGGTCTTTCTCTTTATCAATATGTTTCGAATCTGCGATCCTCGAGGCTCTCAATGCCAGAGTATTGAGAACACCTATCTTCTGGGAAGGATGGTGGTGGGAGTCTGCGTGGAGGTAGCTATTTGTGTGCGTCTTTTTACGGAACACCTCGTGTCCTAGAGTGCCATCTTCTTTTCTTGTAAGGAGGACATCTAGAAATGGGATGCTCCTGTTTTCCTCAAGTTCCATAGTGAATTTGATGTTGGGGGATGCTTCTGTTTTCCTCAAGTTCCATAGTGAATGTGAATTAATAATATTTTTAAATTTATTATTAATGTTTTTAGAAATTGTTATTAATAATAATATATTTAAAACTTTAGGGTTTTATAAGGTTTTAAATTTTAACTAAAATTAAGCTTATAGATCACCTTTCAATAAAATTTAATTATAATTAATAATAACAAATTTAATAACTTTAGGGTTTTTGAATTTATTAGGTTTTTAAATTTGGTTATTAATAATAATAAAATTAAAAACTTTAAGTTTTTAGGTTTATTATTAAGCTTTTAAAATTGTTATTAATGATAATAAATTTATAACTTTAGGGTTTTAAACCTTTGGGCATTAGGTGGGTGTTTAAAAAATCAATTCAAAAACTTAGGGTTAAAAATAATTAAAATCAACATTTCTCCTTAATAATAAATTTTCATACTGTCTCAATTGAGCCATTGTAAAAATTTAATATTATAAACAATTCTTTTTCCGAGAAATAGGGTTAGAGAATAATTTTTCCACGCACTTTGAAATCAAATAAAATTAAAAATTTTCGACCTAGCAAACCCTAGTCTCCGCGGCCGACCTTAGACTTTCTAACCGGGTCCAGTATTTAACATTGGTTCTCACTCTCTCCACATTCGACTTTGTCCTGATGATGGATCCTGATATGGATTCGAAACGTCGACTTGGTCTTTTCAATACTGTGGTTTCTCCGATTATATTATTATATTTTTTATATCAAAATTAAAATTTTAAAAATAGATATTCCATAATTTCAATATCACCTTCCACGTACATTTCTTTTAGAATCTATTATATCAATTTTCTTATCTCTTATTCTAACATAAAGTTGTAAAGTTTTACCATCACTTTCACATAATTCAACTTAAGATTTTTTCAAGCGAGTGGATGCAAGAAGACTCAATATTATATTATGGCCAAAGTTTTTTTTAATAAAAACTGAGAAAGAAGTATCTTAAAGGGGCTATGCACAACCATTCAGTACAAATTTACAGAAGTAATAAGATTCTACTAGTAAAGAAGAAACTGAAACAAAATATGGCCAAAGAGAAGGCCTTCTAGAGATGTTGTAGTAGTTCATATTCTGAATATTCATAGTTATAGTATATATTCAAATAAACTGTTTGTTTAAAACTATACAAAAAAACATGGACTATTCAAAAATCATTTAAATTTTCCTAGAAACCCCACAAGCTGGGTGACTGAGGCTTCTTCCATTCTCTAAGTGGTCGGTACTAGGTTGTCCTGGACGTGGCTTCCCTGGTTCAGCTACACTAAATTTTGTATATATTCTTGCATACGATTAATCTTTCCCATCATCTCTTTCATGTCCATATGATGGTCATCAATTCTTGAATCATGGCAGCTCATCTGGTAGGAGATATATCGCACATCTTCCACAAGCTGCTTAACCTCCTTTGCAATCTCCCTGTTGTCAGTTATTCCAACAACAAAAAATCTTCCAAGCACTTAATGTTGACCTTTAAATCATTGAAGCCTTATTTGTCAGTCCTTTGAACCGGGTCCATACCTCTGCGCTCCATATATGTCACAAGAGGGTTTAACTTCCTGCAAAAATTATGGCTAGCTTCAAACTGTGGATTATGTTTCCGTAACTTCCCAATACACCAGATATCCCGCTCTAAAAATACTAAGAGGCTCTAAATGGGTCCGACAGACCAAATAAGGGGCTTGCTCTCCAAGTCTCCTAAACACAAAGAGGAGAACAAATGCCCGAGCTCACCATCGTCTGAACTAAAAGATGCAGGTTCAATACACTCAGACGATACACGATACATAGGTAGGTATGCACCAGCAAAGTTTAGAGATGGTTCACTTACCACATCAAATGACCGAGAGAGAATCAGAGAGCTTGAGATATGTGTGAGCAGCAGCAACCCAAATGTGGGCTCAATGTTCTACAATGGGGACTGCTCTTTCTTGCCAGGAGAGCTATCACAATCCTAAAATGACACTGAAAAATGCATGGGGTAGGTACGATGCATAATATCCCATTGAAGAGATATTACTTGTGAGAAGGAAGGTCCTGGAGCGTGATGTCTATGTACTGAGTTGGGAGTGAGAAGACAAGCCTTTAAGGAGGGTGGATGAATAAATACACGCATCCCACCATAAACTACATGGGTTGCCAAGAGGCAGCAGAACCTCCAATTCAATGTGCCAATAATTCGAAAAAGACCTCATGGCATGGCCTAGCGGGTTGGGGGATGGCCCTTTTTGGTAATTAGGGGATGTGTTTGATACTAGACTCTTCATCATTTAATAAAATTGAACCTTATGGGAGAGAAGCCCCCCATGTTTTCCAATGAATCATCCTTAGTGTTGTTCTCTCTTAGGATATGGTAGTAGGCTATGTTAGCAGGAAGATGAAGCTGAGAGATCCTGTTGTGTAGCATTCTACATTTGATGGATCCTGAAGAGTAACCTGTTTTCATTTTGTGAATTACATGATGAGAGTCCCCAAATACTAGCAGACTTGAGATGGTTCTTTTGTCTATCATTTCCAATCCTTGATAAAGAGATAGCCAATCAGCCTCATTGTTAGTCTTGTTTCCCAATCCCCAGGTAAAGGTTTTTACCGTTTGTCCTCTTTAGTCCAGAAGATATTATTGCCAAAGTTGTAATTTCACATGATATCATTTTGTTTTAAATGAAAAGTTCAAATAGAGTGTATTGTTACTAAATTATGTGATTCTAATTATTTATATATCTAAATCTACACCAATTCAAAAGGAGTGTATTCTTATTAATTCTAATTATTAGTCCTTCCTCTCGACTGCCACGACTCTAGTAAACGACATGTAGAATTTTCTATTAATCGACACAAGAATTGATGCATTTATGTTCCATGCAAACTAAGGTTTTATAAATAAAAAAATTTATTCACCAATGGGTTGCTGGGAGATCTTATTTGGCTCATATTGAGGCAAGATGCAATATTGAGCGTTTATGTTTAAATTAATTAGTGATCCAATGGAGTTGAAAGAATTTGAACATTTGTAATGTCAAATAATGTTATGTATTATTTAGCATTAGTGTTAGACATTATATGTTAGCAACAAGCACGATTTCTTTGCATTACACTGATTTTATGCTACTAGCACCTTACCACCCATTCCCTTAGTTATTTTTTTAATTCTTACATTGGTATGATTTTTCCATGCAAATGAGGTAGATTCCAATTTCTCCCTGCAAGTCAATATCAACAAATTTCAGGTAAGTATGGTTGTTCACGGTGTTGGATTAGTAAAAAAAGACACAATTTTCAAAGGATTATCTGCCTAGTTATTTTTTGTTTTGGAATAATATAACACTTTATTAGATTGAGCACATAGATTTGTGGACAAACACACAACTCACAAGATAAATCATACAATTTACTCAGCAATTGAAGAATGAAACAGTGCAAAAATGGCTTGCAACTGTGAATGCTTTCATTAATAAAAAAAGTAATTAGATAATAATTACAATGAAGTACAATGGCTTAAATAGCCACATGCAATTCGAATCCACACGAGGAAATTCGAATTGATTAGACTCTACTTGACTATAGGTAACTAAGACCTTGTCTAAATCATTGTCGGAGGACTCAATAGTTAACTGACCTTGTCTAAACCATTACCGAAGTTCAATGGAGTTCTAAAACACAACTCAAGTGTCTACTTCAGTGTTGACTGAGGCTAATTGAATGTGGTAGGTGAGAAATGCACCTCTCCTGCATGCAGCCATGCAAACCTAGTGCTAACTAAATGTAGAGGACTAGAACTGAATGTAACTGACTCCTAACTCAGCTTGACTAGTCACCAACTCAACTCAACTGACCTTGGTTGGTATCGACACTCCCAGTGGCTCCTAAATTGTAGGGATTGGTCTAGGAGGCTCCTAAACTGATGCATGCAAGTGTAATCAATGACAGTAGGCCTCAATTAGTGTTCTCCACACTTTAGTAACTGAAACATGTGCCCCAATTAGGCCAAGTGGACCCAATGGTGCTAGTGACTAAAAATAGACTAGGTGGACTCTCGATTTAGACATGACTCTTCATTTAGACATATGACCAAATTGGACAAGGGAGGATTAATATCCTAACACCCCTGAATGCTAACTTGGACAATCTGTGGGCCCTATTAACTAATACCATAGGTCACCCATTACATCAAGTAAAGTAAAGTAACTGCTCAATACAAGGAGCTGGGGGAAAAACCACATGGAAAAAAAGCCCCCCCTCTAATTAAGCCGGTACAATCAGGATCAATCTGTTTCTTATGTGCACGGGTATCCTGAGGCCTGGAATGTGAACCTCTCCATCATTATGTCTATAGGAATCTTCCTATTTGGAAGAAGAATGATATGCTCAACTAAATCAGAAATATAGACAGCTGTTGGATGAAGAATGGACCCATGTAGAGCAACTGAAGTCAACTGATAAGTAAGAAAATGTTCTTGAGGATTTAGAACATGTGAGGAACACTCAAGAAACTGATATGTTGCAGCCATGAGTAGGACCATGAGTGGTAAAATCAGCCCCAAGTGTTAGGAGCAAGTGTTCAGGCAGATGCAGAATGTCTTCCTCTTTACTAGTTCTGTGAGGAAATGAGCATGTGATCAATGGTAGAGAAGCACTGGGACTATTGAGAGAGAATGCTTGAGCTCCATAGTCTGATATATCTTTTGAAATATCTAATGAATCACATAATAAAATATCATCAACCTCATAAGAGGAAGCTAACACCAAATCCCCAGCAGCAGTTTTGAAGAGAAATTGCGGTACTTGATTTTTCACACTGGAATTGGTGAGAGAAGCTACAAGCATGACTGAAAGCTCTTGAATTTTAAATTTTGAACCAAATAATATCAGATCAAAAAGTAAATCAGATCTAAATAGGTTCACAACAGATACAAACCTGTGAAATGAAATCAAATCCCCAGCATCAGTTTTGTAGGAGACTTGTGGTTCTTGTTTCTTCACATTGTTGATGAGAACAGCTACAAGCAGTACTGAAAGATTGTGAATTTCAAATATTAAAACAAGAAATATCAGATTATATATAAATAAGATCATATCAGATCCAATAAGGTTCATATCATATCCAAGACTAGGGTCCACCGAGACGGTAGATGCACTGTTTTCTTCTTCTTCAAAATTCTGAATTTTTGTGCATGCAATCCTGCAGGAATTTGCTGGAAGATCTAGATCATGGGGAGCAAATGGATCACTATGTTAATCTGATATTTCTTCCAAAATATCCAAGTTATTACATATTTTCACACCAGCAGCAACATTAGAGAGAGAAAAATCAAATTTCTCTTCACTTTCGGAAGCAATTACTGGCAAATTTTGCACAGAATTCAAAGGAAAATCACCGATGAATGTTTGCATGGAAGTGCAGCAGTGTTTTTCTTCAATATCAAAAATTAGAATTTCTTCTTCTATTTCAGCCATATGAGGAGATGAGATATCATAGATCTCATGAACTTCTAGAGCATCAGGAGAAGGAGTCACTGCAAGGAGACTGTCTTCAATTCGAATTGACTGTGTAGAAGATTCTGCTTCTTCTTCATTTTGAACAACTTCATCAGAGAGAGTGGAGGCTGAGAATTTTGGATTTAGAATGCTTATGGTACTGAATATGTTCTGCAAATTTCTATTATGATCCTCATCAATCATTCCAAGGGTTTTGTCCAATATTTTCCAGAGATCCTTTGGGTTTTTAACAGATCTTTTGAGGTGGCGCATGCTAGAAGAAAGGCCCATACACATTGTTCCATAAGCTGCATCACATTTATTTATCCAGTCATCCTCTCTCTCAAAGGAATCTTCACCAAGTCCAATAGACACCTCATAGAGATCTTGTCTCTTCAGAGATGCAATCATCTTCATCTTCCATTCTGAATAGTTTGTGAATAGGGTGAGAAGAGCAAACTGGTGAATCCAGAATTGATGAAGCCATTCAAAGTTGTACCTGCAAATACACAAAAGACAAAGTAAGGTTGAACACCCTACACATTTCAGTTTTTCATCACACCCAGCATATTTGATCAAGCAAGCTTGATCAACAATTCCTTAACTTGGGGTATTCAGTGGTAAACCTTCTGCTTTTGGTGCAGAGCTGGAAGGAACAATTTTTTTGAAAAATGATCTAGTAGGAGTTATGAGGAGGAGAAGTGCCTTGTCCATCGAGGCTCTGATACCATATTAAATTGACCACATAGATCTGTGGACAAACACACAACTTACAAGATAGATCAGATAATTTACTCAGCAATTGAAGAATGAAACAGTGCAAAAATGGCTTGCAACTGTGAATGCTTTCATTAATCAAAAAAGTAATTAGATAATAATTACAATGAAGTACAATGGCTTAAATAGCCACATGCAATTCAAATCCACATGAGGAAATTTGAATTGATTAGACTCTACTTGACTATAGGTAACTAAGACCTTGTCTAAATCACTGTCGGAGGACTCAATAGTTAACTGACCTTGTCTAAACCATTATCGGAGTTCAACGGAGTTCTAAAACACAACTCAAGTGTCTACTTCAGTGTCGACTGAGGCTAACTGACTGTGGTAGGTGAGAAATGTGCCTCTCCTAAATGCAGCCACGTAAACCTAGCGCTATATGAATGTAACTGACTCCTAACTCAGCTTAACTAGTCACCAACTCAACTCAACTGATCTTGGTTGGTATCGGCACTCCCAGTGGCTCCTAAATTGTAGGGATTGGTCTAGGAGGCTCCTAAACTGATGCATGCAAGTGCAATAAGTGATAGTAGGCCTCAATTAGTGTTCCCCACACTTTAGTAACTGAAACATGTGCCCCAATTAGGCTAAGTGGACCCAATGGTGCTAGTGACTAAAAAAAGATTGGGTGGAATCCCGATTTAAACATGACTCCTAATTTAGACATATGACCAAATTAGACAAGAGAGGATTAATAATCCTAACACCCCCCCTGAATGCTAACTTGGACAATCTGTGGGCCCTGGTAACTAAGACCATAGGTCACCCATTACATCAAGTAAAGTAAAGTAACTGCTCAATACAAGGACCTAGGGAAAATACCACATGGGAAAAAAAGCCCCCCCTCTAATTAAGCAGGTAGAATCAGGATCAATCTGGTTCTTCTGTGCACAGGTATCCTAGGGCATGGCATGTGAACCTATCCATAATTATGTCTGGAGGAATCTTCCTCTTTGGAAGAAGAATGATATGCTCAACTAAATTAGAAATATAGATAGCTGTCGGATGAAGAATGGACCCATGTAGAGCAACTGAAGTCAACTGATAAGTGAGAAAAGGTTCTTGAGGTTTCAGAACATGTGAGGAACACTCAAGAAACTAATATGTTGCAGCCATGAACAGAAAACCATGAGTGGTAAAATCAGCCCCAAGTGTTAGGAGCAAGTGTTCAGACAGATGCATAATGTCTTCCTCTTTACTAATTCTGTGAGGAGATGAGCATGTGATCAATGGTAGAGAAGCACTGGGACTGTTGAGAGAAAATGCTTGAGATCCATAGTCTGATATATCTTCTAAAATATCTAATGAATGACATAATAAAATATCATCAACCTCATAAGAGGAAACTAACACCAAATCCCCAGCAGCAGTTTTAAAGAGAAACTGCGATACTTGATTTTTCACACTGAAATTGGTGAGAGCAGCTACAAGCATGACTGAAAGCTATTGGATTTTAAATTTTGAACAAAATAATATCAGATCAGAAATTAAATCAGATCTAAATAGGTTCACAACAGATCCAAAGCTGTCAAATGAAATCAAATCCCCGGCAGCAGTTTTGTAGGAGACTTGCGGTACTTGTTTCTTCACACCGTTGATGAGAACATCTACAAGCAGTACTGAAAGATTATGAATTTGAAATATTAAAACAAGAAATATCAGATCAGATATAAATAAGATCATATCATATTCAATAAGGTTCATATCAGATCCAAGAGTATGGTCCTCCGAGATGGTAGATGCACAGTTTTCTTCTTCTTCAAAATTCTGAATTTTGGTGCATTCAATCCTGCAGGAATTTGCTAGAAGATCTAGATCATGGGGAGAGAATGGATCACTCTGGTAATATGATATTTCTTCCAAAATATCCAAGGTATTACATATTTTCACACCAGCAGCAACATTAGAGAGAGAAAAATCAAATTTCTCTTCACTTTCAGAAGCAATTACTGGCAAATTTTGCATAGAATTCAAAGGAAAATTACCAGTGAATGTTTGCATGGAAGTGCAGCAGTTTTTTTCTTCAATATCATGGATTTGAATGTCTTCTTCTATTTCATCCATATGAGGATATTAGATATCAGAGATCTCATGAACTTCCAGAGCGTCGGGAGAAGGGGTCACTGCAAGGAGACTGTCTTCAATTCGAATTGACTGTGTAGAAGATTTTGTTTCCTCTTCATTTTGAACAACTTCATCAGAGAGAGTGGAGGCCGAGAATTTTGGATTTAGAATGATTATGGTACTGAATATGTTCTCCAAATCTCTATTATGGTCCTCATCAATCATTCCAAGGGTTCTGTCCAATATTTTCCAAAGATCCTTTGGGTTTTTAACAGATCTTTTGAGGTAGCACATGCTAGGAGAAAGGGCCATACACATTGTTCCATAAGCTGCATCACATTTATTTAGCCAGTCATCCTCTCTCTCAAAATACTCTTCACCAAGTCCAATAGACACCTCATAGATATCTTGTCTCTTCAGAGATGCAATCATCTTCATCTTCCATTCTGAATAGTTTGTGAATAGGGTGAGAAGAGGAACTGGTGAATCCAGAATTGATGAAGCCATTGGAAGTTGTACCTGCAAATACACAAAAGACAAAGTAAGGTTGAACAACTTGCACATTTCAGTTTTTCATCACACCCAGCATAATTGATCAAGCAAGCTTGATCAATAATTCCTTAACTTGGGGTATTAAGTGGTAAACCTTCTTCTTCTGGTGTGGAGCTGGAAGGAGCAATTTTGCTCAAAAATGATCCAGTAGGAGATCTGAGGAGGAGAAGTTCCTTGTCCTTCGATGCTCTGATACCATATTAAATTAAGCACATAGATCTGTGGACAAACACATAACTCACAATACAAATCACACAATTTACTCAGCAATTGAAGAATGAAACAGTGCAAAAATGGCTTGCAACTGTGAATGCTTTCATCAATAAAAAAAGTAATTATATAATAATTACAATGAAGTACAATGTCTTAAATAGCCACATGCAATTCGAATCCACATGAGGAAATTCGAGTTGATGAGACTCTACTTGACTGTAGGTAACTAAGACCTTGTCTAAATCACTGTCGGAGGACTCAATAGTTAACTGAACTTGTCTAAACCATTACCAAAGTTCAACAGAGTTCTAAAACACAACTCAAGTGTCTACTTCAGTGTTGATTGAGGCTAACTGACTGTGGTATGTGAGAAATGTGCCTCTCCTGCATGCAGCCATGCAAACCTAGCGCTAACTGAATGTAGAGGACTAGAACTGAATGTAACTGACTCCTAACTCAACTTGACTAGTCACTAACTCAACTCAACTGATCTTGGTTGGTATCGACACTCCTAGTGGCTCCTAAATTGTAGGGATTGTTCTAAGAGGCTCCTAAACTAATGCATGCAAGTGCAATCAGTGACAGTAGGCCTCAATTAGTGTTCCCCACACTTTAGTAACTAAAACATGTGCCCCAATTAGGCCAAGTGGACCCAATGGTGCTAGTGACTAAAAATAGACTGGGTGGACTCCTGATTTAGACATATGACCAAATTGGACAAGGGAAGATTAATAATCCTAACACACTTAGCATAGCTTTTTTTCTACTAGCAACTTAATGGTTAAATGTCAACTCTACTACCAGAAGGTCAGTGCTTTACATAAATCATGATCTCTCAATTCTCATGGTAGAGTCACTTGCTCGCATTTGTTCATGTAGGCACTCATCTCCTTTCCTGTAAGAATATCCAAATTCTTTTATTACATTGATAAAAAGAAAAACACCAGAAACATTCGAAAAAACAAAAATAAAAGAAACTTCATCATTGTAAATCCCCATCCTTCAATCTGACCAACAAAAGGGAACATCAACTTATTACGAGCTTCTAAATTTCTCCCATAACAATAATTACGAATTCATGATAATAAAAATATGTATGCTTATGCATAATAATAATACATAACACAAATAATATTTCTATATTCACACATCTAACATCCATATATCAGCATAATCATTACAGACACCTATTAAAAACATTTCAGATTCAAATACAAAAGAATACTTCTCTTTAAACAAAGAAGATCCAAGCAACTGTATGTGAAAGAGTGATTTTCCACCCAACCGTAGGCATGCTATCCAACATGTACTCTTTCTTCTAAGAGGCCAACCCCAAGCTAGACTATGAGGCCACCAGGGTGAAGGAAACACCTACGGGCTTCTCTATAAACCCACAAACCATTGTGCACTCTATGCTTATCCAACTTCTCATACATAGGTCTACAAGGATCTCACTCAGGCACCACATTCTTGGATCCAACAATACCTACCCCACACAACAACCTTTTTTCCTCGGGGATCCCCTTCACCGATCCACAACACTCTTCGACAATCCATCTTCCCAGGTGCTTCCAGTGTGTGCATAAAAGGAGTCCAATCTGACATGTGTTTTTGGAGGACCACCTTTATCCATAGTTTGTGGCTTCTCAAGCATCTGTGAGTAGCAAAACTTCCTGGATAAATTAGATTCATAGTATGTGCTCACCTACACCATCTATTTTTCCTTCAAATCTACAATCATGTCTCTAATTCAAATTTTTGTGTTAAAAACACTCTGGTAATGGCCATGAACAACAATAGGAAACTCTATGTAGTGTAGGATTATGCTTGACAGGATGATCCAAAGAGTGTTGAATCCAAGGGATATGAGATGATGGTGAAAAGACAACTAATGTAGCTTCTGACCATAGAAGAAAAGGACTAATGATAGATGACATAACTGTCACAACTGCCATGCTTCAATAACTGCATGAATTGGATTTTCCCTCCAACCTCACACATGCATTCAATGATTTGGTTTAATAGTGAAGAGAAGGTAATTGACATTTAAAGCATGTGGTAGAATTTTGGATGTGTTCTAAGGTGGACACTTGGAAACATAGAATTAAGTTTTCCATAGGCCCTGCCTTTCCTCTTCCCCTCTAGTGGAATCATAGCCCCTCTAGTGCTCTTAACACAACCATCTTGGACCATTTTATTATTTTCCAACATAATAAAATGTCTTTGAAACTCTTGATCAAAGTATTCACATCTTAAAAGCCTTGCAAAACTTTGTTGTAATAAAGTATTTTCCCTCGACTTTTCAAGGCCTCATTTTTTAAACTATTCACTCTTAACAATGTTAAGGCTTTCAAAGATCACCAAGGGTGAGTGAGTAAAGCATTGAGAGGTCCTTTTTTTTCCTTAGAAAAAATTGTGTGGACTATTTTTTTGAAAAATAAACCACATTTTATATAGACCATTTAAGGTCTTTCATCCATTGTTCTATGTGTAAAAAAGAACCAAAGGGACAAAAATTATCTCTTCCTTTTTTTTCATAAATATAAGCAAACATATATACTGTTGTATCTCTATGGTGGCATCAATCCTTTTCTTCTAGATCATTATAACCACTTGAGAAACAATTGTAGATCCTCCTAATAAACAATACTTTTATCCCTAGAATGGTCATGGATCTAATTCTGATAGAGTATCATTCAACATTTCCCATTTGTTCCATGTACCCACTCCTACTGTAGACCTCTCTTGGACAGTTGGTCTGCCACTGCGCTCCTCATTCTGTAGATATGAACACAATTTATGGCCTAAAAATCATCTATCGACCTACAAATTACTTCATAGATAGGCATAAGAAAGTATATTTCTTGGAGGTCTCCTCTTACTCAGCCAATCAATATCTAATTTTGAGTCCTCAAAGATTTCCAACCTTTGATTATTTCTCATAATAGGCAGATGCATGGATAACATAACTGTCATTAATTATGCTTTATTGTTTGTGTTGTCACCCAAGCATGCATATAACTTTATCCAATGATCATCAATGAGGCAGAGGATCCCCCCTACCCCTCCCTATGCAGGATTACCGTGTGAATCCCCATCACAATATAGCCAACAAATAGTCATATCAACGGTCTCTTGTACAATCCTCCTTTCTTTTCTCTTTTATGCTTCCCGAGGAAAGTATCTTATTATATTGTAAGTCTTTTGAAGTAGAGATACGGGAAGATATAAACATATCATGAAATATGGGTTTATTTCTAGATATCCATACCCACCAAATAAAAATGAATTGGTATAGCCTGATAGTCTATAAAATCATTATTGTTAGTCCATATCTCCACTGCATTCTTGAGATCCTGACCTTCCCAAATAAATTATTTCCTGCAAACTTGAGAGGCAAAGCCCACATCTTCTTGATGTAATCACAAGAAATGACTAAGTGTTTTATATTCTCTCCAATAGCTTTGCATAGAAGGAATCTTCCTGGTCCATTCCATAAATTTTGAAAGCATGGAATCCCGCACAGGTACATTGTTTGTTATAGCCAACCATGCAAAAAACTTGGATTTTAAAGGACATGTGTACTTCCATATTGTTGTAAACCACAATATTACTTTAGATATATATTCTTCCTCTCTAATAATCGTGTATCCAATCTTGGGGGTATAATGACCACATGATTCATTTTTGTACCAAATCAGAACATCCTCTCTATCCACCAACTTCATATGATTGTTCCAGTTAACTGCATCCACTTCATTCATAAACCCCAAAACATATGCCTTATACCATTCCTACTTCATTATTGTGGTGTTTACAGGATCTCCAATTTGTTCCAAATTGATTAAACCTTGATCTCTCAAAAATTCAATCATAGTGGGGAGCCTATGGCCCCCTCCAAAACCTACCTAAGGGTCATGTCCTATTATGATCCTTCTTACATTACCCACTCTCCATTGCAACCCATCCCCTATAACTTTGAAGGCCAATATGACAGCTCTCCATAGGGTAGAGACATTCCTAAAAGTTTTTTTTAGTTCTAAACCATTCTTTAATAATCAAGGGATAAATATATTTTTGATGTACAGTAGTAACCCACAGTCCTTCACCCCTCATAATTCTCCAAGATCCTTTTTCAACTAATGATTTAGCAAAACAATGGGGTTTTTTTAGTCCCTGTCCCCCCACTTCCTTTGGACTTACTATCTTGTTCCATGCTACTCGATGGAAAATTATACCTTCTTTATTATCCTTCCATAAAAAGTTAAGACTCAACTTTCTAATTTGTTCCAAAACACCTTAGGGGACATGGGCCAAAGACACCCAACAAACAATAACTATTTCTAAAACAATTTTCATCAGTGCTACTCGCCCCCCTCTAGATAACCACTTGTTGCACCATAGAGTTAATCGTTTCTCCATCTTTCCAATAATACAAGCCCAATATTTGGTTTTAAGATAAATCCCAAGTACTTTAACCCACCTAAAATGTCAAACTTAGTGAAATCAAACTCATTGCAAATCCAGTCCTATTTGATACTTGGGATAAATAATTCATTACATTAAGGCTTTGCAAGATATAGGTGAATACTTTGTTACAATGGTTGTTACTTCATTCCATGTTTTGAAAGACCGTGTTCATCGACACATCACATTTTAGCTTTGTAAGACTCCACTTAATTCAACCCTTCATCTCTTTAAAATAGTTATCCTAACAAAATTGACTTTCCATCTCTTTATTAACTCTTAGACAAAAAAAAAGTATTAACTTGACATCAACACTTTAGTCCATAGATAAGGCCTTTCAAATATTGATATAAAACACCATTTATTTTAATGTAACAAAGTAATCACGCCATAAAGTATACACAACCTTTTAAATTTCAAATTAGTAATGCCAAAATTGTGTCTTAATTTATTTAAACTACAATGTTTATCTATTAGATAAATTATAATAATCCTAACTTTGTTTTTGGGAAAGAGGGTTACTGAAGGAATAAGATTGAAGAATGTAAACACTTTAAGTTGAGAAAATCCCACATTATTTTGAATATGTAAAAACAAAAATGATCTATTGTAGTAAAAGTTGTTTATTTGAAAATTATGTTTCTTCAATAATGAATCCAAAAATTTCTAAAGAAATTTTTTTTTATCACCAATCCTAACATCTTTCACATACATGACACAAAACAAGCGAACTAAAAAAAATACACAAGGAAAAAACTATACTTTAACACCTGAAAAAACACTTGTGGGTATTATAAAAGATAAGGATAATAAAATCCTTCAATAGAATTTCTAAAAATTCCTACAACGAAATAAAGGTCTAGACTAATAACAATTAAGATTATCACAACACCAAAGTAGAAAGTGACTTTAAAAGTTGTGTCGATAAAAGTATTCAAGCATAAGGTGGAATATGACTCAAATTTAGTCATCCACATTATCCATATAAAATATTAAACAAGTGTTCATAGTTTGTATATAACAATATTTCAAAATATTTTTAACCAAACTATAATGAACAATAATGTGGTCTATATACCTCCATTCATAAAGTGGAAAACAAAAAAAAGTGGTATACATATAAAATAACCCATAAAGTGAGGAATAGATTGAATGAAGGTCACATCAAATTTTAATAATTTCTTGGAATATAATCTCACCATCACTTGACTATCCAAAGCAAAACCCCGTTAATGTGTTAAGATCCAAAGCATATCCTACAATATAAGATTCTTATCCAAATCTATTAAGAGGTTATTTGAAAAGAATAAAGATGTTATTAAAGATAGACTCGAGTCATTGAGATAAAAGAGTTACAAACTGAGGTTGGTTCTTCAGTTAATAAAAAGAAAACTCTCAATAAATAGATTTAAAATTTTAAACTAAATTAATTATAAATTACAATATGTCATAAAAAAAATTATATTAAATTTAATTTAAAAATTAAACAAATTCACCAATACAATAATAATTTTAAATATCATCCTCTCTCACAACAACAAATTTATTAAAAAAAATCTATCTAAATTCAAGAGAAACTCAAACTCCTTAATAAAAAGTTTTGAATTTGGCTTTTAGCTACTTTCATTTCCGAAATGTATATTGGTAATAGTTCTAAACCCATCATTAATGGAGACACTTTCATTTTACTTATTAATTTATATTTTCAAGTATTTTGATAATGAAGACATTTTCATTTTACATATTAATTTATATTTTGGGGATTTTTTTTAAAATGAGACGATCTAAGATATTTTGTTACTTTTACTTCTAAAACTATCTATTCATAATGGAGACACTTATTAATTTATTTTTTTAAGTGTTTTTTTAAAGAGAGAACGTAAGACATGCATGGTGTATTGGAATGGGATTTGTAAAAATATTTCAATATAATTTTTTTTTAAAGTAAAATAGTTATTAATATAAAATATTTAAGTGTAAATATTATAAGCAGGTTATTAATTCTAATTTGAAAGATTAGAAATATCTTTCAGTAGTAACTAGCTCATTGAAGACAATTAATATCGCAAGATTAAAACGAATTCTCATGAACTCCATAGTGAAACAGGGCGTTGGTCTATTCCTAAAACAACTCCTCCTCCTCCTCCTCATACATACTATCCTAACTAAAAAATATTTCCAATACATATTGAATTCCAAAAATTAATAGGGTACATGACTATTGAAGGCCTTCATTTTGCTACCAATCTTAGATGATTGGATGATTGAGGATTGATTCTTTGCTTGTGTTAAATCATGCTACAATATTTCTTCCTCATTTTCCATTAGGTTATCTGCTCCAAAAGAACCCATAGAAAGTGGAGGAGTAGTAAATGATTGATTTAGGTCAACCGACGATCTTTTCTCCATTTTTAACAGCTCATTTTTTCCTGTGGCATACACGTTCTTTAATCAATTTCTTCAAATATGTGAATACTGTTTTCTATGTTGATTTAATTCTATTTTTGTTGAATTTCAATTGACTCCACTAGGTTGATTCACATTATCTACCTCTACATTACTCAAGCCTCCAATGCAATCCTCCCTTTCCAATCTTTCCTCCTACTTTCATGCATACAATGAGAAACAATCTTGGGCTTCATCAATGTGCCTTTCACATATTTGGATATCATTGCGTAGATTGAAGCTCTCACAGATAACACAATTCTGTGAATGTCCATGTGGTTTGTTATTTCTCCCGTTTTTACCACTGTTGAAATCCCCAAGTTGGATTCAAAATGCTATGTTGTTTCAAGCCTTCTTCCACCTCCCCAAACCAACTTCCAACACTTTTCCACTCAAAACATTTCTTTCAAAACATAGAAACCATAAATCAAACACACAAAATCCTCATTCAAGCAACCAAAAACCTCTATCAAAACATGTGAAATTCTATTAAACAACCTCTAAGTATCTTTAGAGCTCAGAGTGTAACTAAACAAAGGGGTAATGCAAAGTGAAACATCTTCGGGCTTGTTTGAAGAGTTATACCACACATGAGCGTGTGTCCTTATTCGTCACAAGTATGAAAGGAAATGCTACACGTAGAGAAGTGTGTGATGGAAGAGAGGTAGTGAGAATCTTTATGGTTGAGTACATTCCACCTTTGATGCATGCCTCATGTTCATTGAATTTAAGACTTTTGAACGTAGTGTTGTGTTTGCCATATATTTCATTGAAAGTGACAAGTGACAAGCCCCCAAAAATTTATTCTCAATTATCTCAAATGGAGATTGACTACTTTGTTTTCTTGTTTATCTACAATTTTGTTATTGTGTCTGAAGAAATGATAAAATTTAATGGATTTGAAGCTTTTCACTAACATTTTAGATCTGATAATTATCTTTCTCAACTTAAAATCTTGGGGTGACGGTTATAGTGCATATGAAGAATGATTATGATGAAATCCCCAATCACCAAAATCTCTTGCATTCCTTTATGCTTTTGGATAATTAACCTTAACTAAAGCTAAAAACCCCTATGGACTATTTGTGACACCTCAGGTGCAAGCAATTTATTGTTTTCTTTGGCAATAACAAATTATCAACCCTTTATTTATGCCCCTATAGTTTTTTTTGCAATAAAAAATTATCTACCCTTTATTTCTGCCCCTATTATTTTCAATATTTTTACCAACAACTTGTAATACCATTTATAAATCAATAAACATTGGTGATTCATATATTATGGATAATAAACAATCTTTATTAGGTATATTTTTGTTACAAATAAAGAGAACAAGTAAAACCAAGTAATATTATAATTATATTTTTGATAGGAAAAGCAAATGAAATCAAATACATTTATAAGTGTTTTCGAAAAATAAAATTATCGAAAAGCCTTATAAAAAGGAGCCAACCATATATATGCCTAATCTATGTGAAGGCAAGTGATAACGAAACTAAATATCTTCACTAACATAACATAAAAAATAGAAAAATACCCTTATATACTTCCACAACCCACAAAAATATTACATTAAATTAATTTTAATATAAGATTAAACTAATTTGAATTTCTAATTAAAAACTAAGTACACTTACACACAACTCAAAAAATATTAAATTAAATTAGTTTTAATTTTAATAAATAAATTAAACTAATTTGAATCTCTAATTAGAAACTAGCCCCAACAAGTTGTGATAGTAATTATAATTTCTAAAAGGCTAGACTTGACACATGACTAATAATTCTGTAACAATAAAAGTGGTCAAAACATCCAAGTGAAGGTGACTTTAAAAGTTATGCCAATACAATATTTAACATGGAAGATGACACAAAGGTACACATCGACGTTATCCATACAATATTCAACAATGGTTCATAGTTCTCACAACAAAATTTCAAAAGATTCTAGCCAAACCATTACGAACAAACACGTTGTCTTATACATGCAACCCATAAAGTGGAGAATAAAAGATGTGACTTTACATACTTCTTAAAGAAAAAAACCAATAAAGTGGAAGATAAATTAAAAGTACAACCACATCAACTTTAATGTTTGCATTATATTTTGTTTTCTCGAAAGAAAAAAACAGAGTTCAAAATTGTTACTTTAGATATTGGTTTCAAAATACATATGAAACTCCCACAAATTATACTATAAAAGATTAGTATTTTTCATATTACATTTAGCATGCTTCTCTGATATTTGATAATAGTATTGTTCAAATAAAAAATATGTTGAAAAGTCTATTGATCATGTATGAAGTATGTTCTACACCAAAATTGTTTTGTAGATATCCAAAAATACACATGCATAGAGAAGGTTATGGATCTAATTCTTTGATAACATCTTTGTTGATCTCTTAGACAAACTCGGAGCCTTCAACAAATTATATACCCAATTTTGATAGTTGATCAGCTTGGCCATTTATGTCTCTGTAGATATGTTGAAAATAAATCTCTTGAAAAGATACAATTATCCTACATATATCTTCATAGAGTGATTACTAGTAGATATTCTTTGGTGGTCTTTTTTTGGAAAGCTAGTTAATCACTAATAGTGAGTCTCTGAATACTTGTAATGATTTTATACTATAAAATAATGTTGGCTTCAGGACCATCAACACAACATATCATCCATCCTTATTATTGCTAGCAAGCCCAATACCTGCGACAAATGTGTACTAGTGATGGTCAGATATGTATAAAAGTCCACTTGTAGCCCCACTACTTGGTTTGCCTTGTACAACGCCATCAAAGGAGCACCATGCCTTTGACTTGTCTATTTGCTCAACTCCAGTCCTTTTCTTTTGGTTAATCTTATGAGTCTATGGAAATTGTTCTAGAATAATAAGGCTCTTTACATCATATATATTTGGTGGGATAAAGGTATTCTGAAAAATCATCTTGTTATAGGCAAGCCAAGACCCCCAGATCACAAGGATTGGTAGAGCTCTATATGCCTTGAAAGTAGAGTTATTCATCAAATTCTGGAAGACAACTTTAAGCTCCTTCCCCTCCCAAGTGAAAAGAATACATGATACCAAAGAGGCATAACTCCACATATATATTATGTATGGGCATTTAATAAAAATGTGATTAATTGATTCACCGTCAGAATTTCAAAGTGAACATCGACTCGGTCCAATACAAAGAAAACTAGATAGATGATCCCAAACTGTTATTTTACCAGCAAGTGTAAGCCACATAAATAGAATGGTCTTTAAGGCATAATTAATATTCCATATAACCATATTACACCAATTTGGAGCTAGGTGGTCTTCTTCCTCCTACAACACCTGGTAACTTATCTTTGGCATATATATCCCGTTAGAGGCATTTCTAGTCCAAAGTAATGATTCCACCTCTTCCCCAATTATGATTTTGCTATCTTTTAGGGATTTAATATATTTGTCCCAATAAGCTTTCTCATCATCCACCAAGCTCATGAATTATGATGTGATCCATTCTTGATTTAGATATGTGGTATTAGGTAGATCTTGGATCTGGTACAAAATGTTGGTAATAACTCCTGATTCAATGTATTACATAGCCAAATGCAAATATTTATACATTACAATGTGGCGGTTGAGAACCAGCCGTTTCATCTTCCTATGCATCTATTCATATTCCTATTTATTATTTATTTACAATAATCCCTAATGGATTATATTCTAACAATCCCCCTCTTAATCCGAAGGGGTGTTCGTAAGTCCGAGCATGTTTCTGAATCTTTCAAACTTTTCTCATCCAAGCGCTTTGGTGAAGATGTCTGCAACTTGATCATTTGTGGAACAATGTCGAAGATGGACTGTCTTGGCCTCTACATGATATCAAATCAAATGATACTTTGTGTTGATGTGTTTGGTTCAATCATGGAATCTAGGATTCTTAGCCAGCTTGATTGCAGAAGTATTGTTGACCAACAATGGAGTGGAGTTCTCTTGTTTTTCTCGCAAATCTTCAAGTATCTTCCTGAGCCATACTATTTCTTTCGTTGCTTCAGTTGCAGCCACATATTCTGCTTTTGTTGTTGAATCTGCTGGAACTGACTGTTTGCGTGATCTCCATGAAACAGCTGCTGATCCAAGACTCATAGTGTATCCAGAAGTTGATACTCTTGTCTCCTTATCGCCATCAAAGTCTGAGTCTGAGTACCCAATAAGTTTGAAGTCATCCACTTTAGAGTACTTGAGTCCCACGTCTTGAGTCCCTTTCAAGTATCTTAGAACCCTCTTTGCAGCTGACCAGTGTCCTTCACAAGGTTTATGCATGAACCTTGAAAGTATGCCAACAACATAAGAAATATCTGGTCTAGTTGTTGTAAGGTAGATAAGACTTCCTACAAGTTGTCGATACTTGGTCGCATCTTCAAATTCTTTTCCTTCGCTTGATGTGAGCTTCATTTTCTGTTCCATTGGAGTAGATTTA
>LPNX010421090.1:195084-261686 GCA_001517045.1 Pseudotsuga menziesii | reverse complement strand
CTTGGTTGTCAGAGGACTTTCTTATTTCAACGATTCCATCAAACATGTGGATGGAATGGCCTTGCTGTCGAATCTCCACCAAGGACAGCAGGCTCCTTTGCACCTCTGGAAGATAGAGAACATTCTTCAACAAGAAATCAGGAAATCCAGGCATCTTCAGTCGAATGGTGCCCATTCCCTTTGGTTTAATACTTGACTTATCTACAAAGTAAACTATGCCATCTATTGTTTCATTCAGTTCTTCAAAACAGTATTTTCTAAATGTCATGTGTGATGTTGCACCAGTATCAAGCAGCCAACAATCTTTATAAGATGTAAGAGAAGTCATTTCATTAAATCCAATATTACAATGTGCAACAATACAAGAATCAGAAGATTTACTAGCATCTTGGTCATCTTTCTTCTGGTTATGCTTGTCTTTGATGGAGTCCCATGAAGCCCAACACTGATCTGATGTGTGCCCAGTCTTTCCGCAATGCTTGCACTTTGATCTTTTTTTTTTGGTGTTGTTTATGCCCCCTCTGCCTCTCTTGCTGCAATCTCCCTTGGAAGGGTCTTTGGATTGGTCTTTGCCAGCTAGGGCAGCACCAATACTAGATTCCAAAGAGTGCATCTTTACAACTGTTAGTGTAATTTACAATAATGAAGTTGATACGACGAAGAGAAATAGCAACCAAATAATAACCTTGCAGGTCTACAGTCTCTGCCAAGGTGAATACAATGCAAGCTTCAGGTGAGCATACACAAGCTTCTTCAGTATACAAAATATATCAATCACGAGCTTAAGATATACATCAGCATTCCTTTTTATAAAATATGTGGAGGCACCAGAAGCTAATATATTAGCGTGCAAATGATATAAGTGCGCAAAAATCAAGCACCAGACTATATACCCTACAAAATCAAGTGATTAGCAGCAGCAATTGTCTGGATCGCAGCAACAATCTTCACATTCAGCTCCACGCAGCTCCACTCAGGCAGCTCTTCAACTTGGTCGCAGATGTGATATGCAACCTTCAATTTATGATATCAATCACACATAAGAATGTCTCAAATCTCAGCATCCATTACACAGTCTCAAATCGCAGCATGCATTATATCAGTCTGGCAGCATACATTATATCAGCAGCATACATTATATCAGTCTTCATTATCTCAGTTTGGAACTAGGGCAAAACTAGGGTTTTATGCACTTTAATTCAAATTTACAACGTCCATGGGCCCATTCCACCCATCATCCTTCACGCATATGAGAGAAGGCACTAGTCTTTACATCTATATCAAAGTTTCAATACAGAAGCCAGGTCACGGGCCTCTTTCAAACAATGCAAATGAAAATATTTGCAGACTATTCACTTAAACTCCATGCATAGAAATTAGGGTTCACTTTAAAAATATCAAAATATATCAAAATGGTGCGCAGTCTCCAATAGTGTGCAGTCTCCAATGGTGATACCAAATATATCAAAATATCACAATATATCAAAATGGTGCGCAGTCTCCAATCAAGTCTTCACGCAGCTTTTACAACATATACCATCGCAGCTCTTACAACATATACCATATACCATCGCAGCTCTTACAACATGACCATCGCAGCTCTTAGATGATCAACGCGTAGTCTTAAATGATCAAATCCCAGTGTTCTTCTCCAGAAGGGCGATTTCTCCACGTGCTTGCAGAGAACAATCTCCGCGCAGCATACACAACGCGGGATCTTCAGGATTCACAACACAGTTTCTTCTCCACAGTCTCTTCAGGCAGCAGTCTCTTCACCAATGCAGCCTTCAACGTGACTTCAGCAAAGCTTCACGCTGATAGATAAAGGGAATTACACTTCAGCACAGCTTCACGCACAAGGATATGTAGGAATGTTGTTTTCCAGACTGTTCGCTCATACGCCAACCTTTTACAGGAAAGAAAGGCACCCGAAATTTCCTTGAAGGCAATGAGTCAGGCAATAAGTAAAACTGTCGCTGTTGCTGAGATCTTAAAACGGCGGGTTCCTGGCTTGCATCAAACCACAGCTATTAGCTCAACAAGCATAGTTGATGTTTGGGAGCCTATTGAAGAAGCACTACTACCTCTGTAAACAACTCGACATGTTTCTATGAAATCAATCACTTTGGCCATTAAGGAATTATGAAAAAACACTGGAAACAATTGACAAATTTTTGCAATATTGGCCGAAATATCTTGTACACAAGAATAAGCAGTGTTTGACAAAAATGACACAATACTTAATACGCAGAAGAAACCTGGCTTTAAAAGTCAGGGAGAGAGTCATGGCTGTGCCTTCACGTGACTGAGTAAAAACTTATTTCTTCAGAAAATATTATCATCTTCTTCACTGAAGTTTTCTCCATGCATTGAGAAAGAGGGCACAAACACCATCAATATTCACATGTAATGGTCACTGCGTCAAGCTCAACACACAGCAAACACTCAACCAGGAAGGAATTCACAGCAATTCCAAAAATGCAGCAGTTCTGAAAAATTAGGGTTCACCGAAATCGCATCAATAGAAAATTAGGGTTCCCTCTACAAAAACGAATTACTCATGTGAATAACGTATGCACTGGTAGGAGGGAAGAGCAGAGGGCAGACTGGCGATGGGCAGGCAGACTGGCAGGCAGAATGGCAGCGCTCTGATAACACAGGCAGAATGGCAGGCATGCAATGCAGCCAGGAGTTATGGCAGGCAAATAACCTTGCTCTGAGACCACTTGTTGGTAATAACTCCCGATTCAATGTATTACATAGCCAAATGCAAATATTTATACATTACAATGTGGCGGTTGAGAACCAGCTGTTTCATCTTCCTATGCATCTATTCATATTCCTATTTATTATTTATTTACAATAATCCCTAACGGATTATATTCTAACACAAAAAATATATCATCTTGGCGTAAGAACATCAATCATTACCTAGGGTATCCTATGAGCATATATACTTCCAATGCATGGATCATGTCCTATTTTGATACTTCTTCCATTCTCGATCTTCCATGAAATCCAATCTCCAATAATATCAAAAGTTGAGAGCATGGCCTTCCAAATGATTGATACATTTCTCCTATGTTTGGGACTAGACCTGATCCATTCTAATATAGTCAATGGATGCATATATTTGTGATGAATCACCTTGACCCGAAGTCATTTTCCTTTCACCTGTCTCCAAATCCCCTTTGTTCTAGGGATTTGAAAAAATAGAGATGTTGCTTAAGCCGCCAGGGCCCCAAGCTATTTAGGAAAAGTTAGTCTTTTCCACGAGATCTAATGTAATGGTTTTTCATCATACTTCCTTCTCCATAGGAAACTAAAGCAAAGCTTTCTAATATTTTCAAGAACACCTATAGGGACATGAGAAAGTGTAACCTAGTACACATGAAGACTTTCTAAAATTGACTTTAGTAATACTAGTTTTCCTTCTTTAGTGAGCCATTTGTTACACCATAGATTCAACTTATTTTCAACTTTTCTAATAAGCCAAGCCCAATCCTTGTTAATGTAGTCATTTGGCTTTATCAGTAATCCTAAATACTTAAGTCCCAAGGATAAATTTGAAATTTGAAATTCAAATTGGATAGCTATCCAAGTTGATATCTCATAATCCAAATTCAAGAAGGAAATAGTTTATTTTCTAGGTTTACAATCCATACATGTAGCTTCTGAGAAGCGAGCAATTAGTGCGAATTTTAATATCTCTCATTTGGATCCATCAAAGAATAGTAAGATATCATCAAAAAATAGAAGGTGAGTATGAGTACAAATCCTTCAAAATGGAATACTTTGAGTGTACCATTAAATATATCTCTAGAGATAATGATAATGATGCTTCCATAATAAGAATAAATAACAGTGGTGCTAGTGGACACCCTTGTTGCAACCCTCTACCGGGTCTGAAGAACCAAGAATCAAATCCATTAATGAGTACTATAAAGCTGTTTGATTATACATAGGAGAGGATCTGGTTCACAATTGGTAGATCAAACCCAATATGTCTGAGGGCCAATATGAGGAAGGTCCAATTAACTCAATTTATGCCTTTGTGAGATCATATTTAATAACGACTTTGGGGATGTGCTTAATCTTATCTAAGTGTAAAACCTCCTAGGATATTCCAATGGCATCGTGAATTTGTCTACCCTCAAGGAAAGCAAATGGTTCAATAAAGATGGCTTTAGACAATATGCCCCTAATTCTATTGGAAAGGATCTTTGCAATTAGCTTGTAAATATAGTTGCATAAGGAGATTAGTCTGAGCTCTTCCATTCTTTTCACCTTATCCACTTTAGGACTTTGAGTAAGGAAAGTTGAGTTAAAAGCCGCCAATACATTGCCTTTTTTCCTATATTCTTCAACATCTCCAAGTAAATATTCTCCAATAATCTCAAACATACTCAAATAAAATTCAATTGGCCAATCATCCAAGATAGGACTCTTTTCATGGTGCATTGACCTGATTTCCTCTATAAGTTCATCTCTTGATATATATTCTTTGAGGGAGAGATTATGTTATTCAGTTACAAAGCTTTGGAAGTGAGCAATAATCTCAATCATAGAAGCAACGGCGACACTCTATGTTCCTCATTTTAAAGCCTTGAGAAATGTTCTACTCCAACATTTGCAATATCTTGGAATCCCGTGACCATATCCCTTTCAACATATTCAATTTACCAAATAGAATTAGTATGTACTCGGTGCTTAATGAAGTTATGATAACACTTAGTGTAGTTGTCCCCTTGTTGGATCCATATGGATCTGCTTTTAAGTCTAAGGGTAGATTTTTCATCTAGGAGTATCTCCCTTCTTTTCATCTCAAGTTCCAATATTTGAAATTTTTGCTCATTTGAATCAAAAGTTGCATTTGAAGAAGTGTAGAATAATTCCAATTGCTTCTCTATATTGTAAAGATCCTTTGCTTTGTTTTTCCTGCAATTTTCCACCCAAGGAATAAAGAGAGCCTTAAGTCTTTTGATATTGTTTAGAAAATGAACAACAACAGAATAGTAAGAGTATGAACTATATGCAATCCATGAAGTCTTGACCAAGTTGTGAAAACCTTCATCTTGTAACCGGGTTGCACTAAACTTAAAAGGGAAAGGAGGTGTAGTCATATGCTCTCTAACTTCCATGAAGACTAGATGGTAGTCCAAGTCACCCCCTATTTTGACCCATTGTTTAATATTGAAGACTGAATGCAATAGAACTTCATTGATTATATATATGTCCAATATTTTTGCAATGGCATGTTCACCAACACGCTTATTCCTCCAGGTAGTTAAGAGCTTTCCCAGGATTAGGTTGAATAAAGAGATTTCTTCAAGTTTTCTCTTTGAAAAAAAAAATTGAGAGGATCTTTATGAGATGATTTTCCCCATGTCTCAACCTCGCTAATAGAGAAGTTAATATCTCCTACAAGAACAAATTTATTAGTGTTATGGAACCCAACTTCAAATAGGTTCTGCCAAAATTCCATTCTTTGAGTATGAGGTCCATATATGTTAAGAATGGTAAATGAAAACCCAAAATCTCTAGAAAACAAAACTGCTCCTAGTCCATGTGAAATCCCCTAGCTATAAATGCAAGAGAAAGATCTAGTCTACCATCTTGATACAAGTCCACCAGATTTCCACTAAGCATCAAGATAAATAAACTCCCACCCATGAATAAGGGATTTAAGCTCAAAGACAATGGTACCTCCTACTCCTAAAGATTCTTGTAGTAATAAAATATCTAGATTGTGTATAGAAACCATCCTCTTTAGGGCTATTTTTTTGGATCGATGCCCTAACCCCCTTACATTAAGGGGGGTGCACAATATTAGGTAAATATTGCACTAGGGGTGTGTGCTAAGGCCCCCTTAATTGTACTTTGTCTGCCTCCACTTATATCAAGTGTCGGTTGAATTTTGGCCTTAGCCATGACTGAATTTCAACATCTGAGCCTATCAGATCCCCCAAAATATTGCTTGAACAATCATTTCTAAGTATTAGCTTCATCACCAACCGTGAGGATGATTGAGGCTTGAAATGATACCTCAATGATATCTTGGCCTTGCAATACAACTTAGAATTTTGTTCCACTCCGTGTTTCCAACTAGAAGCCAACTGAGTAGACAATCCACTATTACAGGAGAAACTCAGTAGCAGAAGAGCCTATGTAGAATGATACTTCAAAGAAAAGGAGTGGTCCCTAGGAGAAGGAAGAAGATTCTATAAATAAAGTAAATTGATCATCACCAAGCCTATGGAGATGGTAGAGATAGGGAGAGGAACATAAGTGTTCCAATCAATAGAAGGTTCAAGTGAAGATCGTAGAGTGGAAAGTGTAGAAGGGTCCTAATGAATCTGATGGGTGGGAGGCAATCAATCAAACATAGTTTCTGTTGCATCCTCACATAGTCCTATCAAACCCCCAATAGGCATAGTGGACTTCCTTTCCAAGGACATAGAGGAAAGTCCACTGACGAAAATCATTCCAAAAGCATTAGGGAACACGGTTTGTGACCTTAACATAGGGGATAAATGTACAGGGAAAATGCATGCATTGGGGGAATAAGTTCCAAGAATGGAAGGCCTAGAATCCACAACTCTCAATAACCTATTATACCCCATAGATGGATGATGAATGGTAGGGTTATAGAGAATATTTGTGAATAAACTTAAAGTTTTATGCAAAGGTAGGGTATGGTCATAAAAAAAAGTCTAACATTACAATGGTAGAGGGGTTCTCACGAGAATGGGTAGGACTACCCATCAAATAAGAGAACTGGCTACTAGAAGAAGCAGTAGAGATAGGTCCACATTTACTTAGAAAATGGTGACCATTGAAAGAGGTGAAAATAGGTAAATCCTCTTTTGGTTAAGGTTCCTTTTGCAGTAAGCCATCTCTTCTAGAATGTTGATCGAGATCTGAATCAGAATCATTCACTCTCTTTGACATAGGGGCTCCAGCATGTCCTAACATATTCTTCTCACTCGGGTTCAAAAAATCATGTTCTTGGTTTGATAGTAAGGGAGAATATAGAGAGGATAGCTTATGTTGAATTGTTGAACAAGGACCATGATCATCCAATGTTGCCTCTGTATCAAGATCTTTTGTTCTCTTCTAGAAATTACAAGTGAAGGGAGTTAGGAAATCCTATATGAGATGTCCAAATACATGGCACTTGTTACATCTAAAAGGTAGCATGATATAGTCCAAGTCTTGATGATACGTATAATTTATCTTTTATATTAAAAATTTCTTTGGTAAGCATTCCCTTATTCCAAATCGACAAGTATTTTTTCTACTGCCAAGTTTCCTATAGCTTCAAATCTATCATCTACTAAAATAAATTCACCAAGAGTGCCTCCTATGAGGGAAAATATTTCCAAAGTCCATAATTCTAAGGGAATCTCAAGGAACTTCATCCAGGTCAGGTTTGAAAAAATTTCTCCCTTCGAGCATCAAAAGTAAGATCCCATCTCTTGGCCTTGAAGGCCAGTTTTCGCCATATCCAAATCCCTTTGAGAATATTTATAATGTCATTCGAAGATCCGAGGATGGTCCCTAGCCTACCTTTAGACAAGGAGAAACATTGAGGTGAGTCTGTAGGAAATCTCTGTCAGTTCCTAAAAGTGGCCAGAGCCATAATGTTGCCACAAAATATTCCTACAATGGTAGTTTGTGACATTAAGAAAAGTTCATTCATTGTTATCTCTTCACCCAAGGTTAAATTTACATCAGGGTTCTTCTTAACACATGTACTTCTCTTCCTACCAGTAGTAGAAATAATAGCTCCTAATTTTGGCTCCTATGTCGATGATGGTTCACCTACAAAGAGGGCTAAAGAGAATCTTTGTTCTGAACGACAAATATTAGGGCTCTGGGTTGTTAAAGTAGGATTGTCTCTAGTCTCAGGGACTCTGGGTGGTATCTCCCCATATGCAGACACATGAAGATGAAATGGTCCCCTCCTTATATATGGTGGGTTCATTTGAAAAGATACGTCTTGATAGTATAAGTCCTCCAAAGACTGCCATATTTAAAACTCCAATACATCGTCAGAAACCTAAAAGGGTCGTACGAAAACCAAGGTCCCCGATAATAGTGCAAGTAATCACACTTACCAACAGTGCAAACCTTAAAAGGGGTAGAAAACAATAAATACATAGTTGTGTGCGATGCAAGGAAAAGTACTATAAAAGACACTAGATCTTAAAACTGTCTAATTAATAAATGTCTGACAAAGCTAGAATCCTCGAAAAGCTAAACAAAGCAGACTAACCTATGAAGAACCCATCGCATAGCAATACAATGGAGAGAGTGTGTTGTTGGACAGAATCCTCCATTGTTGATTGATTACCTACGAAACCCTAACCCTAACAATTGCATATCTTGTTAACACAACACATTTTCTTTATGTTATATCTATTAAAACAATCGTAGTGACAACTTTTAAACTTAGCCTCATCCATCATCATGCATGCATGCTTCACATCTCATTATTTTAGTGGGTGGCAAAAGAGAAGAATTCTACCTTATCCCGTGATTACAATATTCTATCCCTGTTTGATCTTCCACTAAGTATGAGCGTGCAAATAAGATTGAATCCTCGAGACTTCCACTAAGTATGGGACATGCAAATTAGAATGAATCTAGAGCCACAAGAAAGGCTTAAAGCAAAACCCTTAATTGTAATAAGATTCAAATCATGTGGTGCAATAAGGACACATACCTAAATGTAGAGATTATTTGAGGAGAATAAAGATATCATTGATGATGGATGGAGGAGAATAAAGATATCATTGATGATTGATTGGAATCATTTTTAGTAAAAAGAAAAAATTTACAATGTGATGTTGATTCTAAATTTAAATTTTAAAATTAAACTATTTGGTAAATTAGCAAAAGAGAACTCATAAATCTCTAATAGTTATATTTAAGAATTAAACAACAACATTGAAAATAAAACCATGCTCATCAACAACAATACATTATAAAAACTTTTTAGTAAAAATACAATATATCAAACAATTCAAAAAAAAACATTATTTCTTAAGACAACAAACCTACTCAAGAAAATTCCTACCAGTATCATCTTAATTTTTTCAACGTACTAATTTTTTTTTAATAAACCTCAGTTAACCTATCAACCAACTCCAACTTCTTAGAAAAAAAAATTAACTCCAACTTCTTAGAAAAAAAATTAGAAGTTGGCATGTACTTACTTATGAATGATATTGGCAATAGTTCTAAACCCATCCATAATGATAATACCTATTAATCTCTTCTTTTAGTTTTAAAATAGACACCTAAAAAGCTCTAAGTTTGTAATTAGCTTTGTTACTTTAGTTTGCAGTTTTTGGGATCTTAGTTTATCCAACAGGTATCTATGAGTTGTTAATGGTGTTTTTGTTTTATTTTGAATAAACACATACACACTTTTAAAAATCTACAAATATCCTCCAAATTTGTCAAAGTTTTTGAGTGGTTTTCTTGTGACCAACCCAACAATTTGAACCATGGATATACAACAATGTTTGGTTTGTATTTTGAACTATGGATATATAATTAATGCTTACCAACCAGACGATCTAAAACATATGAGAGTAAGACAAACTTGAGTAAGAATTTGTAATAGTCCTCACTCCTCGTATATGCAAAGGATTTGTAAAACTTATGAATATAAACACTATATGTTGCATTTAAAAAATGAAGAAAAGAACGATTTCAAAAAAAAAACTTTTCATCATTTTATGTTGCATAAAAGACATGTTCCTCAAAATATATTTAATAATATAAATATTCATTATAATATAAATGGTTATGTTTGAATCACGATATTGTTACGAGTGAATCGACTAATTAAGAAATACAAAATTTGTAAAATCAACAACTAAGAGAGTTCAACAACTACTCAAAATTCAACATTTCTATTTATTCTTTTAGTTTTAAAATTGTATATTTATCATTATAGAGTCATGCATACTATTTTAAAACATATATCAATTTTTAGGGATTAATAAGGGATACATTTGTTAATAGCTTTTATTTTTCTACCAACTTGAGCATCACTCTTTTGTTTATGTTAAATCATGTTGCACCATTTTTTCCTTCTCTTCTATTAGATTATCTATTTCAAAAGATCCCATAGAAAGAGAAGGAAGAGCCAATGATTGATTTAGCTTAATTGATGATCTTTTCTTCAATTTCACTTGAATTTTTTTATTGCAACATACTTATTTTTTCATCCATTTTAATTTCTTTATATCTTTTAATATGTTTTTTGTGTTGATTTCATTATGCCTTTGTTCACTTTTAATTAACTCCACCTGAAGCTTGATCCATGTCATGTATTGTTGCATTGCTGGATCCTCTAATGCACTCCTCCTTTCCCAATCTTTCCTCCAACCTACCACTTTTGTGCATACAAAGAGAAATAATATTGGGCTTCTCAATGTGCCTTTCATATCTTCGAGTATTGTTGTATATGTTGAAAGTCTCATAGATAGCTCAATGCTTTGAATGTCCATGTAGGTTTACTATTCTTTCTTTCTAACCATTGTCTAGATCCCCAAACCAACTTCCAAAATGCTATGTTGTTTCAAACCTTCTTCCATCTCCTCAAATTGACTTCCAACACCTCACCAAACAGAGTCTCTTTTCAGTTTATAGAAACCATAATCTATCAAGCACATAAAATCCTCATTCAAACAACTAGGGACCTATATCAAAACACATAAACTTCTATTGAGTAGCCTCCAAGTATGTCCAGAGCTCATAGTGGAAATAACAAAGTGGGTAATGCAGAGTGAGACCATAAAAATATTCCATCTTGTTCAAAGAGTTATACTACATTCGAGCTTCCATTCCATCCTTACAAGTATGAAAGAAAATGTTACATGCAAAGTTTGTGATGGTATAAATAAGGTGACAAGTTACAAGACCCCTCAAATTTATTCTCAACGATTCCAAATGGAGATTGAACACTTTTTTTCTTCTTTATTAAAAAGTGTGCTATTGTATCTAAAGACATGATAAAATACAATGGATTTGAATATTTTTGTTAGCATTTGAGGTCTAATGACTAGCTTTCTTAGCTGAGAATCTTGGGGTGGAAATTGATAGTGCATATGCCAAATGATTACAGTGGAATCCCCAATTACCAAAATCTATCTTATTCCTTTATGCTTTAGAACAATTAAAGCTTAGCCCTTGGTTGATTATTTGTGACCTCACCTAATCAATTTCTTGATTTTCTTTGGAATAAAAAATGATCCCTTAGTATTTTGTGGCATGTATGCTCCTTAATATTTTTACCAACAACTAGTTAGTACCTTTAATATATTGATACATAGTAGTCATCCATATATTATGGACAAAGAAACAATATTTATTAGGTAAATGTTTTTGTCGAGAATAAGGAGAGGAGAGTAGATGAAACTATGTACATTTATAATTATATTTTTTTGGGGGGCAAGGATATGTGGAGCGAGTAAAACTAAGTCGGTTTGTAAGGATTTGAGAAAAATGTTTATAAACTTTAATTTATAAGCAAAAAGTTTTTATGGTGCTTATAATTTGTTGTTATAAAAAGTTGGCAACGGTAAAAGTGTCAGGATTGGACAATATCCATGGATCGGTTGCTCTGATTTCTTGCAATTTCCGGAAGGAATGATTAATGCTCTGCATGATCGTTGTCTTATCCATTTACACCAGATTAAAAAATATGACTTCAATATCTTTAGACAGTCTTGGTTCACTGCGATTGATTTAGAAATTAATGAATATGAGAGTCGCATTTGGGACAAATATTTAAGGTCATTGGATGAAAACAACGTAGATCTTTGTGACAAGGATGATGCCCTATCATGGGTTAAGAATGATAAAGGTGGCTGCTATGCACCCAATCTGGGGTATTTGGTTCTTAGAGAGGCTGAAGATCTTCCTCCACCTAGTTGGTGGTACAGGAGATTATGGATTCTTAATTGTCCATACAAGACTAAGATTTTCTTTTGGCTTGTTCTTGAGGGTAAAGTTCTGGTATGGGATGTTTTAGTCCCCAGATTCAGAATTGGTCCTATTAGATGCTCCCTCTCTGCATCGAATGCTGAATATATTGCACACTTAATTTTATTCAATGTCCATATATAATGGATTTGTGGCATCATATCGCTACTCACCGGTGTTCCATTTGTATGGTGTGGTATTGGATTACAAGAAGCTTGGCATTCATAGATTAATAATTTCAATTATCATTCTTATGTTGCACTCCTGGTATTCATCATATAGGGAGTTTGGCTCGCTAGGAATCATGTCATTTTCGAGTATGTGTTCATTCCTTCTCAGATATATGCAGGGAAATGTCTTGGTATCTTTAAATCCTTTCCTCGAGGAGCTAGGTCCAATAGACAAAAAATGGTCCAATAAACAAAAAAAGGTCTAAGTAGACATTGACTATCATCATCATCATCAAAATACGCAAACTTTAAGTGACTGGAAATTCATTTCCAATTGCTACATGAACCAATTGTCGAGTTTTAAATGATATCGGGGAGTTATTCATATTAGTCTTACCGACATGAGTATATTTTTATTCATATGTAAATTCAATAATTTACATTGAAAAAAACAGTATATATTGTAAGTATAATTGCTCCTTAAATTTCTCATTAATGCTTTGACATTTTTTTACTTCATCTTGCTAGTTGTGACAATTGTGCACTACATGATCATCGTTACACTTATTCTACTTATGTTTGCTCATTGTGCATTTCATGGATGCCATTTCCATTTCTACCACTTCTACCTTTGGTTGTTGCTCTCTTCATGTTGCATTCAATTAGAAATTTATATGTGTTTAGTTCGTAATCTACTTTCATTGTATTTCTTCATTATTGTTCTTAGTTAAGACTGAGAGTTTTATTTGACAAGCATACAATGTAGTTGGCTCCCAAAAATGGTCCTTATTTCAATAATGCTCTAAGGCTTAGTACATGAAAGCCTAGTTGAAACGATCTAGTTCCCCTTGCTTGCTTTAAAAGATTGCATCTATCTTGGCTCCCATCCATGGCCATACTGTTGACCCAATATATCGAGTTTATCTTGACCTTGACCAAATCTAGTTGACATGGGTTGATGGCAGTTAAGATCCAATGGAAGACACCAATTGACCCATCTATGTATGCATGATGCTAGTGTTGTATTTCCTACATGTGTGATGTGAATTGATCTTGATATCTCTATCATCTTAGTTACATTATTAATAAGAATTGACAATAGCACTATGAGAGGTAGAACCACACATGGCATATGAAGTATGGTTAGTTGATCCCTTTGTTAAGCATCCATTTCAATTCCTTAGCCATAGTGTTGTGTACTTGATCTAGCCAATTCATAAGTTTCAAACCAAGACCTCATGGCACTACCTACAAAGCCTTATGCATATCTTTAAGATCCAAACCTCTACAAGATGCAATGTCAAATCTGACAACATGAAAGATGGTAGTTAAAGATTAAATAGAGATCCAATGGTTGTTAAGTGATCCCTGTAGCAAGGTAGTTGTAAGAGAAGTGTTGAAGAACCAAAAGTTTAATTCATTAGTTTAGTTGTTGGTCTGACAACGTATCTAGTTGAATAAGCACCTAGGACAAAGGTAGAGACAAAGTCATGCACAAGCCTTCGTGATCAATAGTGGGATCTAGAAATTAATTTAGCATTCGGGTGATAGTTGAAGCAAAGAAAGAGTCTAGTCAAACTGTAAAGAAGTAGAACGGGTAGCAATAGTTGTTGAGCTATAGCCCTAAGGGGTAGCTTAGTTAGTTGGAGTTTGAATCTAAAGACCGTTTGATATTTTGGTCAAAGATTCAATTCTCACGAATCCAACTCTATGGGTCCTTTAGGGTTAGGATCCCAAAACTGGAGTCGATAAGGTGAGGCCCCTTTGGGTGCCCCCACATAATTATTATTGTGGATGTAGCGAACCCCGACCTCTATTCTTGAGGTCGTGAACCACATAAAAAAAATAAAAATAGTTGTTGAGCTATGCTACTTCACGAACATTTCTTCAGTTGAAAGGTATGAAGCATGTTGTTTGCTCACATTATTGCACTCCAAACTATAGTTGATTAGAGAGTAACAATGAGAAACAAACTAGCCAACCTAACAAACAAATAAGTCCAAACTAACAAAAGAAATTCCAATGCTCCTTAACCAAGTGACTCTAACTTATCTTAAACAAAGAGTTGATTTAAAATCACCAAACAAAAAATGTAACAATTTCTATCCATGTAATCAAACCTTGCAACATTTAACTTTTTTTGGCAAAGAATAGCCAATTCATGATATATCCCTTGTTTTATAAAAGAAAAGGACTTGAACTTTGGTTATCAATATCTTGCTTATGAATTAAGCAAACATTATTTAAGTTACAAGATAAATAAATAATTTAAACCATTTTATTATTTAAATTACAACATAAATAAATAATTTTAATTTAAATATTTTATAATTTAAGATCATTATCATTACCTGGCATAATGGTGATATTATATTTTGAGTCATGTAATCATGTGTAACAAACTTCTTTGAATTGCCACACTTCAATAAAAAATTAGAATTCCAATTGATCTAGAAGTTTCATCAATTTTTTTATGATCTCAATCCATTGAAAATTAGATAACCACATTACGATATCATTACACGATACACAACTTACGTTATCATATAACTTAACGTTATCTAATTTTTTTAGATTTTTATAAAATTTATCACCAAAATATTCATTTACTATAATAAAATTTATTAAAAATATATCTGAGGAGATGAGATATCAGAAATCTCATGAACTTCCGGAGCGTCAGGAGAAGGAGTCACTGCAAGGAGATTGTCTTCAATTCGAATTGACTGTGTAGAAGATTTTGCTTCCTCTTCATTTTGAACAACTTCATCAGAGAGAGTGGAGGCCGAGAATTTTGGATTTAGAATGCTTATGGTATTGAATATGTTCTCCAAATCTCTATTATGATCCTCATCAATCATTCCAAGGGTTATGTCCAATATTTTCCAGAGATCCTTTGGGTTTTTAATAGATCTTTTGAGGTAGCGCATGCTAGGAGAAAGGGCCATACACATTGTTCCATAAGCTGCATCACATTTATTTATCTATTCATCCTCTCTCTCAAAGGACTCTTCACCAAGTCCAATAGACACCTCATAGAGATCTTGTCTCTTCAGAGATGCAATCATCTTCATCTTCCATTCTGAATAGTTTGTGAATAGGGTGAGAAGAGGAACTGGTGAATCCAGAATTGATGAAGCCATTGGAAGTTGTACCTGCAAATACACAAAAGACAAAGTAAGGTTGAACAACTTGCACATTTCATTTTTTCATCACACCCAGCATATTTGATCAAGCAAGCTTGATCAACAATTCCTTAACTTGGGGTATTAAGTGGTAAACCTTCTTCTTCTGGTGCAGAGCTGGAAGGAGCAATTTTGCTAAAAAATGATCCAGTAGGAGATCTGAGGAGGAGAAGTGCCTTGTCCACCGAGGCTCTGATACCATATTAAATTGAGCACATAGATCTGTGGACAAACACACAACTCACAATATAGATCACACAATTTACTCAGCAATTGAAGAATGAAACAGTGCAAAAATGGCTTGCAACTGTGAATGCTTTCATCAATCAAAAAAGTAATTATATAATAATTACAATGAAGTACAGTGGCTTAAATAGCCACATGCAATTCGAATCCACATGAGGAAATTCAAGTTGATTAGACTCTACTTGACTGTAGGTAACTAAGACCTTGTCTAAATCACTATCGGAGGACTCAATAGTTAACTGACCTTGCCTAAACCATTACCAGAGTTCAACGAAGTTCTAAAACACAACTCAAGTGTCTACTTCAGTGTTGACTGAGGCTAACTGACTGTGGTAGGTGAGAAATGTGCCTCTCGTGCATGCATCCATGCAAACCTAGCGCTAACTAAATGTAGAGGACTAGAACTGAATGTAACTGACTCCTAACTCAACTTGACTAGTCACCAACTCAACTCAACTGATCTTGGTTGGTATCGGCACTCCCAGTGGCTCCTAAATTGTAGGGATTGTTCTAGGAGGTTCCTAAACTGATGCATGCAAGTGCAATCAGTGACAATAGGCCTCAATTAGTGTTCCCCACACTTTAGTAACTAAAACATGAGCCCCAATTAGACCAAGTGGACCCAATGGTGCTAGTGACTAAAAATAGACTGGGTGGACTCCCGATTTAGACATGACTCCTGGTTTAGACATATGACCAAATTGGACAAGGGAGGATTAATAATCCTAACACACTTAGCATAGCTTTTTTTCTACTAGCAACTTAATGGTTAAATGTCAACTCTACTACCAGAAGGTCAGTGCTTTACATAAATCATGATCTCTCGATTCTCATGGCAGAGTCACTTGCTCGCATTTGTTCATGCAAGCACTCATCTCCTTTCCTGTAAGAATATCCAAATTCTTTTATTACATTGATAGAAATAAAAACACTAAAAACATTCGAAAAAACAAAAACAAAAGAAACTTCATCATTGTAAATCCCCATCCTTCAATCTGACCAACAAAAGGGAACATCAACTTATTACGAGCTTCTAAATTTCTCCCATAACAATAATTATGAATTCATGATAATAAAAATATGTATGCATATGCATAATAATAATACACAACACAAATAATATTTCTATCTTCACACATCTAACATGCATATATCAGCATAATCATTACAGACATTTATTAAAAACATTTCAAATCCAAATACAAAAGAATACTTATCTTTAAACAAAGAAGATCCAAGCAACTGTATGTGAAAGAGCGATTTTCCATCCAACCGTAGGCACCCTGTCCAACATGTACTCTTTTTTCTAAGAGGCCAACCCCAAGCTAGACTATGAGGCCACCAGGGTGAAGGAAACACCTACGGGCTTCTCTATAAACCCAAAAACCATTGTGCACTCTATGCTTATCCAACTTCTCATACATAGGTCTACAAGGATCTCACTCAGGCACCACATTCTTGGATCCAACAATACCTACCCCACACAACAACCTTTTTCCTCAGGGATCCCCTTCACCGATCCACGACTCTCTTCGACAATCCATCTTCCCAGGTGCTTCCAGTGTGTGCATAGAAGGAGTCCAATATGACATGTGTTGTTGGAGGACCACCTTTAACCATACTCTGTGGCTTCTCAAGCATCTGTGAGTAGCAAAACTTCCTGGATAAATTAGATTCATAGTATGTGCTCACCTACACCATCTATTTTTCCTTCAAATCTACAATCATGTCTCTAATTCAAATTTTTGTGTTAAACACACTCTGGTAATGGTCATGAACAACAATAGGAAACTCATGTAGTGTAGGATTATGCTTGACATGATGATCCAAAGAGTGTTGAATCCAAGGGATATGAGATGATGGTGAAAAGACAACTAACGTAGCTTCCAACCATAGAAGAAAAGGACTAATGATAGATGACATAACTGTCACAACCGCCATGCTTCAATAACTGCATGAATTGGATTTTCCCTCCAACCTTACACAGGCATTCAATGATTTGGTTTAATAGTGAAGAGAAGGTAATTGACATTTAAAGCACGTGGTATAATTTTGGATGTGTTCTAAGGTGGACACTTGGAAACATAGAATTAAGTTTTCCATAGGCCCTGCCTTTCCTCTTCCCCTCTAGTGGAATCATAGCCCCTCTAGTGCTCTTAACACAACCATCTTGGACCATTTTATTATTTTCCAACATAATAAAATGTCTTTGAAACTCTTGATCAAAGTATTCACATCTTAAGAGCCTTCCAAAACTTTGTTGTAATAAAGTATTTGCCCTCGACTTTTCAAGGCCTCATTTTTTAAACTATTCACTCTTAACAATGTTAAGGCTTTAAAATATCACCAAGGGTGAGTGAGTAAAGCATTGAGAGGTCCTTTTTTTTCCTTAGAAAAAATTGTGTGGACTGTTTTTTTGAAAAATAAACCACATTTTACATAGACCATTTAAGGTCTTTCATCCAATGTTCTATGTGTAAAAGAGCACCAAAGGGACAAAAATTGTCTCTTCCTTTTTTTCATAAATATAAGCAAACATGTATACTGTTGTATCTCTATGGTGGCATCAATCCTTTTCTTCTAGATCATTATAATCACTTGAGAAACAATTGTAGATCCTCCTAATAAACAATACTTTTACCCCTAGAATGGTCATGGATCTAATTCTGATAGAGTATCATTCAACATTTCCCATTTGTTCCATGTACCCACTCCTACTGTAGACCTCTCTTGGAAAGTTGGTCTGCCACTACGATCCTCATTCTGTAGATGTGAACACAATTTATGGCCTGAAAATCATCTATCGACCTGCAAATTACTTCATAGATAGGCATAAGAAAGTATATTTCTTGGAGGTCTCCTCTTACTCAGCCAATCAATAACTAATTTTGAGTCCTCAAAGATTTCCAGCCTCTGATTATTTCTCATAATAGGCAGACGCATGGATAACATAGCTGTCATTAATTATTCTTTATTGTTTGTGTTGTCACCCAAGCATGCATATAACTTTATCCAATGGTCATCAATGAGGCAGAGGATCCCCCCTACCCCTCCCTATGCAGGATTACCGTGTGAATCCCCATCAAAATATAGCCAACAAATAGTCATATCAACGGTCTCTTGTACAATCCTCCTTTATTTTCTCTTTTATGCTTCCCGAGGAAAGTATCTTATTATATTGTAAGGTCTTTTGAAGTAGAGATATGGGGAGATATAAACATATCATGAAATATGGGTTTATTTCTAGATATCCATACCCACCAAATAAAAATGAATTGGTATAGCCTGATAGTCTATAAAATCATTATTGTTAGTCCATATCTCCACTGCATTCTTGAGATCCTAACCTTCCCAAATAAATTATTTCCTGCAAACTTGAGAGGCAAAGCCCACATATTCTTGATGTAATCACAAGAAATGACTAAGTTTTTTATATTCTCTCCAATAGCTTTGCATAGAGGGAATTTATTCCTGGTTCTTTCCATAAATTTTGAAAGCATGGAATCCCGCACAGGTACATTGTTTGTTATAGCCAACCATGCAAAAAACTTGGATTTTAAAGGACATGTGTACTTCCATATTGTTGTAAACCACAATATTACTTTAGATATATCTTCTACCTCTCTAATAATCGTGTATCCAATCTTGGGGGTATAATGACCACATGATTCATTTTTGTACCAAATCAGAACATCCTCTCTATCCACCAACATGATATGATTGTTCCAGTCATCTGCATCCACTTCATTCATAAACCCCATAACATATGCCTTATACCATTCCTACTTCATTATTGTGGTGTTTACAGGATCTCCAATTTGTTCCAAATTGATTAAACCTTGATCTCTCAAAAATTTAATCATAGGGGGGAGCCTATGGCCCCCTCCAAAACCTACCCAAGGGTCATGTCCTATTATGATCCTTCTTACATTACCCACTCTCCATTGCAACCCATCCCCTATAACTTTGAAGGCCAATATGACATCTTTCCACATGGTAGAGACATTCCTAAAAGTTTTTTTTAGTTCTAAACCATTCTTCAATAGTCAAGGGATAAATATATTTTTGATGTACAGTAGTAACCCACAGTCCTTCACCCCTCATAATTCTCCAAGATCCTTTTTCAACTAATGATTTAGCAAAACAATGGGGTTTTTTTAGTCCCCATCCCCCCACTTCCTTTGGACTTACTATCTTGTTCCATGCTACCCGATGGAAAATTATACCTTCTTTATTATCCTTCCATAAAAAGTTAAGACTCAACTTTCTAATTTGGTCCAAAATACCTTAGGGGACGTGGGCCAAAGACACCCAACAAACAATAACTATTTCTAAAACAATTTTCATCAGTGCTACTCGCCCCCCTCTAGATAACCACTTGTTGCACCATAGAGTTAATCGTTTCTCCATCTTTCCAATAATACAAGCCCAATATTTGGTTTTAAGATAAATCCCAAGTACTTTAACCCACCTAAAATGTCAACCTCAGTGAAATCAAACTCATTGCAAATCCAGTCCTATTTGATACTTGGGATAAATAATTCATTACATTAAGGCTTTGCAAGATATAGGTGAATACTTTGTTACAATGGTTGTTACTTCATTCCATGTTTTGAAAGACCATGTTCACTGGGGCATCGCATTTTAGCTTTGTAAGACTCCACTTAATTCAACCCTTCGTCTCTTTAAAATAGTTATCCTAACAAAATTGACTTTCCATCTCTTTATTAACTCTTAGACAAAAAAAAAGTATTAACTTGGCATCAACAATTTAGTCCATAGATAAGGCCTTTCAAATATTGATATAAAACACCATTTATTTTAATGTAACAAAGTAATCACGCCATAAAGTATACACAACCTTTTAAATTTCAAATTACTAATGCCAAAATAGTGTCTTAATTTATTCAAACTACTGTTTATCTATTAGATAAATTATAATAATCCTAACTTTGTTTTTCATACTATGTTGGAGAAGAGGGTTACTAAAAAAATAAGATTCAAGAATGTAAACACTTTAAGTTGAGAAAATCCCGCATTATTTTCAATATGTAAAAACAAAAATGATCTATTGTAGTAAAACTTATTTATTTGAAAATTGTGTTTCTTCAATAATGAATCCAAAAATTTCTAAAGATTTTTTTTTATTATCACCAATCCTAACATCTTTCACATACATGACACAAAACAAGCAATCTAAAAAAAATACACAAGGAAAAAACTATACTTTAACACCTGAAAAAACACTTACAAGTTGTGGGTATTACAAAAGACAAGGATAAGAAAATCCTTAAATAGAATTTCTAAAAATTCCTACAATGAAATACAGGTCTACACTAATAACAATTAAGATTATCACAACACCAAAGTAGAAAGTGACTTTAAAAGTTGTGTCGATAAAGGTATTCAAGATAAAGGTATTCAAGCATAAGGTGGAATATGACTCAAATTTAGTCATCCACATTATCCATATAAAATATTCAACAAGTGTTCATAGTTTGTATATAACAATATTTCAAAATATTTTTAACCAAACTATAATGAACAATAATGTGGTCTATATACCTCCATTCATAAAGTGGAGAACAAAAAAAAAGTGGTATACATATAAAATAACCCATAAAGTGAGGAATAGATTGAATGAAGGTCACATCAAATTTTAATAATTTCTTGGAATATAATCTCACTATCACTTGACTATCCAAAGCAAAACCCCGTTAATGTGTTAAGATCCAAAGCATATCCTACAATATAAGATTCTTATTCAAATCTGTTAAGAGATTATTTGAAAAGAATAAAGATGTTATTAAAGATAGACTCGAGTCATTGAGATAAAAGACTTACAAACTCAGGTTGGTTCTTCAAATTTTAAATTTTTTTTAATCAGTTAATAAAAAGAAAACTCTCAATAAATAGAACTAAATTAATTATAAATTACAATATGTCATAAAAAAAATTATATTAAATTTAATTTAAAAATTAAACAAATTCACCAATACAATAATAATTTTAAATATCATCATCTCTCACAACAACAAATTTATTAAAAAAAATCTATCTAGAAGAAATACAACAACAAATTTTTTTAAGTGTTTTTTTTTAAAGAGAGACAACGTAAGACATGCATGGTGTATTTGAATGAGATTTGTAAAAATATTTCAATATAATTTTTTTTAAAGTAAAATAGTTATTAATATAAAATATTTAAATGTAAATATTATAAGGAGGTTATTAATTCTAATTTGGAAGATCATAAATATCTTTCAGTAGTAACTAGCTCACGGAAGAAAATTAATATCGCAAGATTAAAACGAATTTTCATGAACTCCATAGTGAAACAGGGCGTTGGTCTATTCGTAAAACTCCATGGACGGAAAGGGTTTACCATCTGTGTGAGTCTATGAGCGTTGAGGATGAAAATCACTTTCTCTTAGAGTGCCTTGCTTACACCCACATTAGATCTGACTTTCATAGTATTTGTTACAATACAGACCTTTATAACCTCCTAACTTGCCAAAACTATAGTGAGCTTGGAAAGCTTCTTGGCAAGCTTTTTGAGCACAAGAACAAGATTTTAAAGTAAACCAAGTATTTTCCTTCTTAAGGTACGATAGACCAAAGTTGGTCTCAATGGACGTTAATCATACAATAGACTAGAGTCGTCGTCGTCGTCCTCCTCCTCCTCCTCCTCCTCCTGTTAAAATTTTTTTTTTCAATATTTTTTAATATAAATAATTACATTTGGATTAAAAAGTTGTTGGGACTAAATTGTTTAATTAGATAATACAAAATTTATAAAATTCAATAATTAACTAAATTGGACAATTATTCAAAGTTTCAATATTTGTGTTTTTTTTCTTTATCCTAAATTCAAAATTTAGGTCAACCGACGATCTTTTCTCCATTTTTAACAGCTCATTTTTTTCCTGTGGCATACACGTTCTTTAATCAATTTCTTCAAATATGTGAATATTGTTTTCTATGTTGATTTAATTCTTTTTTTGTTGAATTTCAATTGAGTCCACTAGGTTGATTCACATTATCTACCTCTACATTGCTCAAGCCTCCAATGCAATCCTCCCTTCCCAATCTTTCCTCCTACTTTCATGCATACAATGAGAAACAATCTTGGGCTTCATCAACGTGCCTTTCACATATTTGGATATCATTGCGTAGATTGAAGCTCTCACAGATAACACAATTCTGTGAATGTCCATGTGGTTTGTTATTTCTCCCGTTTTAACCATTGTCGAAATCCCCAAGTTAGATTCAAAATGCTATGTTGTTTCAAGCCTTCTTCCACCTCCCCAAACCAACTTCCAACACTTTGCCACTCAAAACCTTTCTTTCAAAACATAGAAACCATAAATCAAAGACACAAAATCCTCATTCAAGCAACCAAAAACCTCTATCAAAACATGTGAAATTATATTAAACAACCTCTAAGTATCTTTAGAGCTCAGAGTGTAACTAAACAAAGGGGTAATGCAAAGTGAAACATCTTCGGGCTTGTTTGAAGAGTTATACCACACATGAGCGTGTGTCCTTATTTGTCACAAGTATGAAAGGAAATGCTACACGTAGAGAAGTGTGTGATGGAAGAGAGGTAGTGAGGATCTTTATGGTTGAGTACATTCCACCTTTGATGCCTGCCTCATGTTCATTGAATTTAAGACTTTTGAACGTAGTGTTGTGTTTGCCATATATTTCATTGAAAGTGACAAGTGACAAGCCCCCCAAAATTTATTCTCAATTATCCCAAATGGAGATTGACTACTTTGTTTTCTTGTTTATCTACAAGTTTGTTATTGTGTCTGAAGAAATGATAAAATTTAATGGATTTGAAGCTTTTCACTAACCTTTTAGGTCTGATAATTATCTTTCTCAACTTAGAATCTTGGGGTGACGATTATAGTGCATATGAAGAATGATTATGATGAAATCCTCAATCACCAAAATCTCTTGTATTCCTTTATGCTTTTGGATAATTAACCTTAACTAAAGCTAAAGCCCCTATGGACTATTTGTGACGCCCTAGGTGCAAGCAATTTATTGTTTTCTTTAATAGTAACAAATTATCAACCATTTATTTCTGCCCCTATTGTTTTTTTTTTGCAATAAAAAATTATCTACCCTTATTATTTTCAATATTTTTACCAACAACTTGTAATACCATTTATAAATCAATTTATAAATCAATACACATTGGTGATTCATATATTATGGATAATAAACAATCTTTATTAGGTATATTTTTGTTACAAATAAAGAGAACAAGTGAAACTAAGTAATATTGTAATTATATTTTTAATAGGAAAAACAAATGATATCAAATACATTTATAAGTGTTTTCGAAAAATAAAAATTATCGAAAAGCCTAATAAAAAGGAGCCAACCATATATATGCCTAATCTATGTGAAGGCAAGTGATAACGAAACTAAATATCTTCACTAACATAACATAAAAAATAGAAAAATACCCTTATATACTTACACAACCCACAAAAATATTAAATTAAATTAATTTTAATATAAGATTAAACTAATTTGAATGTCTAATTAAAAACTAAGTACACTTACACACAACTCAAAAAAATATTAAATTAAATTAGTTTAAATTTTAATAAATAAATTAAACTAATTTGAATTTCTAATTAGAAACTAGCCCCAACAAGTTGTGATAGTAATTATAATTTCTAAAAGGCTAGACTTGACACATGACTAATAATTCTGTAACAATAAAAGTGGTCAAAACATCCAAGTGATGGTGACTTTAAAAGTTATTCCAATAAAGGTAAAGCAAAGAATCAAAATGGAAGAGGACACAAAGGTACACATCGACATTATCCATACAATATTCAACCATGGTTCATAGTGGAAAATACAACCACATCAACTTTAATGTTTGCATTTATACTTATTATATTTTGTTTTCTCGAAAAAAAGACAGTTCAAAATTGTATTTTAAACCATAATGTTCATTAATTTATAAAAACCTTATCGATAGTTTACTTTAGATATTGGTTTCAAAATACATATGAAACTCCCACAAATTATACTATAAAAGATTAGTATTTTTCATATTACATTTAGCATGCTTCTCTCATATTTGATAATAGTATTGTTCAAATAAAAAGCATGTTGAAAAGTCTATTCTTTTCAATTAATCAGGTATGAAGTATGTTCTGCACCAAAATTGTTTTGTAGATATCCAAAAATACACATGCATACAGAAGGTTATGGATCCAATTCTTTGATAACATCTTTGTTGATCTCCTAGACAAACGAGGAGCCTTCAACAAATTATATACCCAATTTTGATAGTTGATCAGCTTGGCCATTTATGTCTCTGTAGATATGTTGAAAATAAATCTCTTGGAAAGATACAATTATCTTACATATATCTTCATAGAGTGATTACTAGTAGATATTTTTTGGTGGTCTTTTTTTGGAAAGCTAGTTAATCACTAATAGTGAGTCTCCAAATACTTGTAATGATTTTATACTATAAAATAACGTTGGCTTGAGGACCATCAACACAACAGATCATTCATCCTTATTATTGCTAGCAAGCCCAATACCTGCGACAAATGTGTACTAGTGATGGTCAGATATGTATAAAAGTCCACTTGTAGCCCCACTACTTGGTTTGCCTTGTACAACGCCATCAAAGTAGCACCATGCTTTCGACTTGTCTATCTGCTCAACTCCAGTCCTTTTCTTTTGGTTAATCTTATGAGTCTATGGAAATTGTTCTAGAATAATAAGGCTCTTTACATCATATATATTTGGTGGGATAAAGGTATTCTGAAAAATCATCTTGTTATAGGCAAGCCAAGCCCCCCAGATCTCAAGGATTGGTAGAGCTCTATATGCCTTGAAAGTAGAGTTATTCATCAAATTATGGAAGACGACTTTAAGCTCCTTCCCCTCCCAAGTGAAAAGAATACATGATAACAAAGAGGCATAACTCCACATATATATTATGTATTGGCATTTAATAAAAATGTGATTAATTGATTCACCGTCAGAATTGCAAAGTGAACATCTACTCAGTCCAATACAAAGTAAACTAGATAGATGATCCCAAAATGTTATTATACCAACAAGTGTAAGCCACATAAATAGAATGGTCTTTAAGGCACAATCAATATTCCATATAACCATATTCCACCAATTTGGAGCTAGGTGGTATTCTTCCTCCTGCAACACTTGGTAACTTATTTTTGGCATATATATCCCACTAGAGGCATTTCTAGTCCAAAGTAATGATTCCACCTCTTCCCCAATTATGATTTTGCTATCTTTTAGGGATTTAATATATGTGTCCCAATAAGCTTTCTCATCATCCACCAAGCTCATGAATTATGATGTGATCCATTCTTGATTTAGATATGTGGTATTAGGTAGATCTTGGATTTGGTACAAAAAATATATCATCTTGTCGTAAGAACATCAATCATTACCTAGGGTATCCTGTGAGCATATATACTTCCAATGCATGGATCATGTCCTATTTTGATGCTTCTTCCATTCTCTATCTTCCATGAAATCTAGTCTCCAATAATATCAAAAGCTGAGAGCATGGCCTTCCAAATGATTGATACATTTCTCCTATGTTTGGGACTAGACCTGATCCATTCTAATATAGTCAATGGATGCATATATTTGTGATGAATCACCTTGACCCAGAGTCCTTTTCCTTTCACCTGTCTCCAAATCCCCTTTGTTGCAAGGGATTTGAAAAAATAGAGATGTTGCTTAAGCCGCCAGGGCCCCAAGCTATTTAGGAAAAGTTAGTATTTTCCACGAGATCTAACGTAATGGTTTTTCATCATACTTCCTTCTCCATAGGAAACTAAAGCAAAGCTTTCTAATATTTTCAAGAACACCTGTAGGGACATGAGAAAGTGTAACCTAGTACACAGGAAGACTTTCTAAAATTGACTTTAGTAATACTAGTTTTCCTTCTTTAGTGAGCCATTTGTTACACCATAGACTCAACTTATTTTCAACTTTTCTAATAAGCCAAGCCCAATCCTTGTTAATGTAATCATTTGGCTTTATCAGTAATCCTAAATAGTTAAGTCCCAAAGATAAATTTGAAATTTGAAATTCAAATTGGATAGCTATCCAAGTTGATATCTCATAATCCAAATTCAAGAAGGAAATAGTTTATTTTCTAGGATTACAATCCATACATGTAGCTTCTGAGAAGCGAGCAATTAGTGCTTTGAATTTTAATATCTCTCGTTTGGATCCATCAAAGAATAGTAAGATATCATCAAAAAATTGAAGGTGAGTATGAGTACAAATCCTTCAAAATGGAATACTTTGAGTGTACCATTAAATATATCTCTAGAGATAATTCTAATGACGCTTCCATTATAAGAATAAATAACAATGGTGCTAGTGGACACCCTTGTTGCAACCCTCTACCAGGTCTGAAGAACCAAGAATCAGATCCATTAATGAGTATTGTAAAGCTGTTTGATTATACATAGGAGAGGATCTGGTTCACAATTGGGAGATCAAACCCAATATGCCTGAGGGCCAATATGAGGAAGGTCCAATTAACTCAATTGTATGCCTTTGTGAGATCAGATTTAATGATGACTCTGGGGATGTGCTTAATCTTATCCAAGTGTAAAACCTCCTAGGATATTCCAATGGCATCGTGAATTTGTCTACCCTTACGGAAAGAAAATGGTTCGAGAAAGATGGCTTTAGACAATATGGCCCTAATTCTATTGGAAAGGATCTTTGCAATTAGCTTGTAAATATAGTTGCATAAGGAGATTGGTCTGAGCTCTTCCATTCTTTTCACCTTATCCACTTTAGGACTTTGAGTAAGGAAAGTTGAGTTAAAAGCCACCAATACTTTGCCTTTTTTCCTAGATTCTTCAACAAATCTAAGTAAATATTCTCCAATAATCTCAAACATACACAAATAAAATTCATATGGCCAACCATCCGAGCTAGGATTCTTTTCATGGTGCATTGACTTGATTGCCTTTATAAGTTCATCTCTTGATATAGATTCTTTGAGGGAGAGATTATGTTGTTTAGTTACAAAGCTTTGGAAATGAGCAATAATCTCAATCATAGAATCAATCGACACTCTATGTTCCTCATTTTAAAGCCTTGAGAAATGTTCCACTCCAACATTTGCAATATCTTGGAATCCCATGACCATATTCCTTTCAACATCTTTAATTTCCCAAATAGAATTAGTATGTACTCAGTGCTTAATGAAGTTATGATAACGCTTAGTGTAGTTGTCCCCCTGTTGGAGCCATATGGATCTGCTTTTAAGTCTAAGGGTAGCTTTCTCATCCAGGAGTATCTCCCTTCTTTTCGTCTCAAGTTCCAATATTTGAAACTTTTGCTCATTTGAATCAAAAGTTGCATTTCAAGAAGTGTAGAATAATTCCAATTGCTTCTCTATGTTGTGAAGATCCTTTGCTTTGTTTTTCTTGCAATTTTCCACCCAAGGAATAAAGAGAGGCTTAAGTCTTTTGATATTGTTTAGAAAATGAACAACAACATAACAGTAAGAGTGTGAAATATATGGAATCCATGAAGTCTTGACTAGGTTGTGAAAACCTTCATCTTGTAATCGGGTTGCACTAAACTTAAAAGGGAAAGGAGGTTTAGTCATATGCTCTCTAACTTCCATGAAGACTAGACGGTAGTCCGAGTCACCCCCTATTTTTACCCACTGTTTAATATTGAAGATTGAATGCAATAGACCTTCATTGATTATATATGTCCAATCTTTTTGCAATGGCATGTTCACCAACACGCTTATTCCTCCAGGTAGGTAAGAGCTTTCCTAGGATTAGGTTGAATAAAGAGATTTCTTCAAGTTTTCTATTTGAAAAAAGAATTGAGAGAATATTTATGGGATGATTTTCCCCATGCCTCAGCCTTGCTAATAGAGAAGTTAATATCTCCTACAAGAATGAATTTATTAGTGTTATGGAACCCAACTTCAAATAGGTTTTGCCAAAATTCCATTCTTTGAGTATGAGGTCCATATATGTTAAGAATGGTAAATGAAAACCCAGAATCTCTAGAAAAAAAAACTGCTCCTACTCCATGTGAAATCCCCTATCTATAAATGCAAGAGAAAGATCTAGTCTGCCATCTCGATACAAGTCCACCAGATTTCCCCTAAGCATCAAGATAAATAAACTCCCACCCATGAATAAGAGATTTAAGATCAGAGGCAATGGTACCTCCTACTACTAAAGATTCTTGTAATAATAAAATACCTAGAACGGTGTATAGAAACCATCCTCTCTAGGGCTATTTTTTTGGATCGATGCCCTAACCCCCTTACATTAAGGGGGGTGCACAATATTAGGTAAATATTGCACTAGGGGTGTGTGCTAAGGCCCCCTTAATTGTACTTTGTCTACCTCCACTTATATCAAGTGTCAGTTGAATTTTGGCCTTAGCCATGACTGACTTTCAACATCTGAGCCTATCAGATCCCCCAAAATATTGCTTAAACAATCATTTCTAAGTATTAGCTTCATCACCAACCTTGAGGATGATTGAGGCCTGAAATGATACCGCAATGATATCTTGGCCTTGGAATCCAACTTAGAATTTTGTTCCACTCTGTGTTTCCAACTAGAAGCCAACTGAGTAGACAATCCACTATTATAGGAGGAACTCGGTAGCAAAAGAGCCTATGTAGAATGATACTTCAAAGAAAAGGAGTGGTCCCTAGGAGAAGGAAGAAGAGTCTATAAATAAAGTAAATTGATCATCACCAAGCCTATGGAGATGGTAGAGATAGGGAGAGGAACATAAGTGTTCCAATCAATAGAAGGTTCGAGTGAAGATCGTGGAGTGGAGAGTGTAGAAGGGTCCTGATGAATCTGATGGGTGGGAGGAAATCAATCAGACACAGTTTTTGTTGCATCCTCACATAGTCCTATCAGACCCCCAATAGGCTTAGTGGATTTCCTTTCCAAGGACATAGAGGAAAGTCCACTAACGAAAATCATTCCAAAAGTATTAGGGAACATGGTATGTGACCTTAACATAGGGGATAAATGGACGGGGAATAAGTTCCAAGAATGGAAGGCCTAGAATCCACAACTCTCGATAACCTACTATACCCCATAGATGGATGATGAATGGTAGGGTTATAGAGAATATTTGTGAATAAACTTAAAGTTCTATGCAAAGGTAGGGTATGGTTAGAAAAAGAGTCTGACATTACAATGGTAGAGGGGTTCTCATGAGAATGGGTAGGACTACCCATCAAATAAGAGAACTGGCTATTAGCAGAAGCAGTAGAGATAGGTCCACATTTACTTATAAAATGGTGACCATTGAATGAGGTGAAAATAGGTAAATCCTCTTCTAGTTGAGGTTCCTTTTGCAGTAAGCCATCTCTTCTAAATGTTGATCGAGATCTGAATCAAAATCCTTCACTCTCTTTGGCATAGGGGCTCCAACATGTCCGAACATATCCTTCTCACTGAGGTTCAAAAAATCATGTTCTTGGTTTGATAGTAAGGGAGAATATAGAGAGGATAGCTTATGGTGAATCGTTGAACAAAGACCATGATCATCCAATGTTGCCTTTGTATCAAGATCTTTTGTTCTCTTCTAGAAATTACAAGTGAAGGGAATCAGGAAATCCTATATGAGATGTCCAAATACATGGCACATGTTACATCTAAAAGGTAGCATGATATAGTCCAAGTCTTGATGATACGCATAATTTAACTTTTATATTAAAAATTTCTTTGGTAAGCCTTCCCTTATTCCAAATCGACAAGTATTTTTGCTACCGCCAAGTTTCCTATAGCTTCAAATCTATCATCTACTAAAATAAATTCACCAAGAGTGCCTCCTATGGGGTAAAATATTTCCAGAGTCCATAATTCTAAGGGAATCCCAAGGAACTTCACCCAGGTCAGGTTTGAAAATTTTTCTCCCTTCAAGCACCAAAAGTAAGAGCCCATCTCTTGGCCTTGAAGGCCAATTTTCCCCATATCCAAATCCCTTTGAGAATATTTATAATGTCATCTGAAGATCTGAGGATGGTCCCTAGCCTACCTTTAGACAAGGAGAAACACTGAGGTGAGTCTTTATGAAATCTCTGTCAGTTCCTAAGAGTGGTCAGAGCCGTAATGTTGCCACAAAATATTCCTACAATGGTAGTTTGTAACATCAAGAAAAGTTCATTCATTGTTATATCTTCACCCAAGGTTAAATTTACATCAGGGTTCTTCTTAACACATGTACGTCTCTTCCTATCGGTAGTAGAAATAATAGCCCCTAATTTTGACTCCTATGTCGATGATGGTTCACCTACAAAGAGGGCTAAAGAGAATCTTTGTTTTGAATGACAAATATTAGGGCTCTAGGTTGTTAAAGTAGGATTGTCTCTAGTCTCAGAGACTCTGGGTGGTATATCCCCATATGCAGACACATGAAAATGAAATGGTCCCCTCCTCATATATGGTGGGTTCATTTGAAAAGATATGTCTTGATAGTATAAGTCCTCCAAAGACTACCATATTTAAAACTCCAATACGTTGTTAGAAACCTAAAAGGGTCGTACGGAAACCAAGGTCCCCGGGAATAGTGCAAGTAATCACACTTACCAACAGTGCAAACCTTAAAAGGGGTAGAAAACAATAAATACATAGTTGTGTGCGATGCAAGGAAAATTACTATAAAGACACTAGATCTTAAAACTGTCTAATTAATAAATGTCTGACAAAGCTAGAATCCTCAAAAAGCTAAACAAAGCAAACCAACCTATGAAGAAGCCCTCGCATAACAATACAATGGAGAGAGAGTGTTGTTGGACACAATCCTCCATTGTTGATCCATTACCTAGGAAACCCTAACCCTAACAGTTGCATATCTTGTTAACACAACACATTTTGTTTATGTTATATCTATTAAAACAATCATAGTGACAACTTTTAAATTTAGCCTCATCCATCATCCTGCATGCATGCTTCACATCTCATTATTTTAGTGGGTGGCAAAAGAGAAGAATTCTACCTTATCCCGTGATTACAATATTCTATCCCTGCTTGATCTTCCACTAAGTATGAGCGTGCAAATAAGATTGAATCCTCGAGACTTCCACTAAGTATGGGACATGCAAATCAAAATGAATCTAGAGCCACAAGAAAGGCTTAAAGCAAAACCCTTAATTGTAATAAGACTCAAATCATGTGGTGCAGTAAGGACCCATACCTAAATGTAGAGATTATTTGAAAAGAATAAAGATATCATTGATGATGGATGGAGGAGAATAAAGATATCATTGATGATTGATTGGAATCATTTTTAGTAAAAAGAAAAAATTTACAATGTGATGTTGGTTCTAAATTGAAATTTTAAAATTAAACTATTTGGTAAATTAGCAAAAGAGAACTCATAAATCTCTAATAGTTATATTTAAGAATTAAACAACAACATTGAAAATAAAACCATGCTCATCAACAACAATACATTATAAAATCTTTTTAGTAAAAATATAATTCAAATATCAAACAATTAAAAAAAACATTATTTCTTAAGACAACAAACCTACTCAAGAAAATTCCTACCGGTATCATCTTAATTTTTTCAACTTACTAATTTTTTTTTAATAAACCTCATTTAACCTATCAATTAACTCCAACTTCTTAGAAAAAAAATTTAGAAGTTGGCATGTACTTACTTATGAATGAATGATATTGGCAGTAGTTCTAAACCCATCCATAATGGTAATACTTATTAATCTCTTCTTTTAGTTTTTTATTTTAGTTTTAAGATAGACGACCTAAAAAGCTCTAAGTTTGTACTTAGCTTTGTTACTTTGGTTTGCAGTTTTTGGGATCTTAGTTTATCCAACAGATATCTATAAGTTGTTAATGGTGTTTTTGTTTTATTTTGAATAAACATATACAAACTTTTAAAAATCTACAATATATCTTCCAAATTTGTCAAAGTTTTTGAGTGGTTTTCTTGTGATTAACCCAACAATTTGAACCATGGATGTACAACCATGTTTGGTTTGTATTTTGAACTTATATATTAAATGCTTACCAACCAAAAAAACAAGAATAGACAATCTAAAACGTATGAAAGTAAGACAAACTTGAGTAAGAATTTGTAATAGTCCTCACTCCTCATATATGCAAAGGATTTGTAAAACTTGTGAATATAAAGACTATATGCATACTTCCATTAAAAAAATGAAGAAAAGAACGACTTCAAAAAAAACTTTTCATCATTTTATGTTGCATAAAAGACATGTTCCTCAAAATATATTTAGTAATATAAATATTCATTATAATATAAATGGTTATGTTTGAATCACGATATTGTTACGAGTGAGTCGACTAATTAAGAAATACAAAATTTGTAAAATCAACCACTAAGAGAGTTCAACAACTACTCAAAATTCAACCTTTCTATTTATTCTTTTAGTTTTAAAATTCTATATTTATCATTATACAGTCATGCATACTATTTTAAAACATATATCAATTTTTAGGGATTAATAAGGGATATATTTGTTAATAACTTTTATTTTTCTACCAACTTTAAATCACTGGGTGACTGAGCATCACTCCTTTGTGTATGTTGAATCATGTTGCACCATTTTTTCCTCCTTTTCCATTAGATATCTACTTCAAAAAATCCCACAGAAAGAGAAGGAAGAGCTAATGATTGATTTAGCTCAATTGCTGATCTTTTCTCCAATTCCACTTGAATTTGTTATTGCAACATACTTATTATTTCATCTATTTTAATTTCTTCGTATTTTTTAATATGTATTTTGTGTTGATTTCATTATGCCTTTGTTCACTTTTAATTAACTCCACTTGAAGCTTGATCCATGTCATGTATTGTTGCATTGCTCGATCTTCTAATGCATTCCTCCTTTCCCAATCTTTCCTCCAACCTACCACTTTTGTGCATATTAAGAGAAATAATATTGAGCTTCTTCAATGTGCCTTTCACATCTTCGAGTATTGTTGTACATATTGAAAGTCTCATATATAGCTCAATGCTTTGAATGTCCATGTAGGTTTACTATTCTTTCTTTCTAACCATTGTCTAGATCCCCAAACCAACATCCAAAATGCTATGTTGTTTCAAGCCTTCTTCCATGTCCTCAAATTGACTTCCAACACCTCACCAATTAGAGTCTCTTTTCAGTTCATAGAAACCATAATATATCAAGCACATAAAATCCTCATTCAAACAACTAGGGACCTATATCAAAACACATAAACTTCTATTAAGTAGCCTCCAAGTATCTCCAGATATCATAGTGTAAATAACAAAGTGGGTAATGCAAAGTGAGACCATAAAAATATTCCAGCTTGTTCGAAGAGTTATACTACACGCAGGCTTCCATTCCATCCTTACAAGTATGAAAGAAAATGCTACATGCAAAGTTTGTGATGGAATAAACAAGGTGACAAGTTACAAGCCCCCTCAAATTTATTCTCAATGATTCCAAATGGAGATTGAACACTTTTCTTCTTCTTTATTAAAAAGTGTGCTATTGTATCTAAAGACATGATAAAATACAATGGATTTGAATATTTTTGCTAGCATTTGAGGTCTACTGACTAGCTTTCTTAACTGAGAATCTTCGGGTGGAAATTGATAGCACATATGCCAAATGATTACAGTGGAATCCCCAATTACCAAAATCTATCATATTCCTTTATGCTTCAGAATAATTAAAGCTTAGTCCTTGTTTGATTATTTGTGACCTCACCTAATCAATTTCTTGATTTTCTTTGGAATAAAAAATGATGCCCTGTATTTTGTGGCCTGTATGCTCCTTAATATTTTTACCAACAACTAGTTAGTACCTTTAATATATCGATACATAGTAGCCATCCATATATTATGGACAAAGAAACACTATTTATTAGGTAAATGGTTTTGTCGAGAATAAGGAGAGGAGAGTAGATGAAACTATGTACATTTATAATTATATTTTTTGGGGGGTCAAGGATATGTGGGGCGAGTAAAACCAAGTAGGTTTGTAAGGATTTGAGAAAAATGTTTATCAACTTTAATTTATAAGCAAAAAGTTTTTATGGTGCTTATAATTTGTTGTTATAAAAAGTTGGCAACGGTAAAAGTGTCAGGATTGGACAAGATCCATGGATCGGTTGCTCTGATTTCTTGCAATTTTCGGAGGGAATGATTAACGCTCTGCATGACCGTTGTCTTATCCATTTACACCAGATTAAAAAATATGACTTCAATATCTTTAGACAGTCTTGGTTCATTGCGGATGATTTAGAAATTAATGAATATGAGAGTCACATTTGGGACAAATAATTAAGGTCATTGGATGACAACAACGTAGATCTTAGTGACAAGGATGATGCCCTGTCATGGGTTAAGAATGATAAAGGTGGCTACTATGCACCCAATCTGGGGTATTTGGTTCTTAGAGAGGTTGAAGATCTTCCTCCACCTAGTTGGTGGTACAAGAGATTATGGATTCTTAATTGTCCATACAAGACTAAGATTTTCTTTTGGCTTGCTCTTGAGGGTAAAGTTCTGGTATGGGATGTTTTAGTCCACAGATTCATAATTGGTCCTAGTAGATGCTCCCTCTCTGCATCGGATGCTGAATATATTGCACACTTAATTTTATTCAATGTCCATATATAATGGATTTGTGGCATCATATCGCTACTCACCAGTGTTCCATTGGTATGGTGTGGTATTGGATTACAAGAAGCTTGGCATTCATAGATTAATAATTTCAATTATCATTCTTATGTTGCACTCCCTGTATTCATCATCTAGGGAGTTTGGCTCGCTAGGAATCATGCCATTTTCGAGTATGTGTTCATTCCCTCTCAGATATATGCGGGGAAATGTCTTGGTATCTTTAAATCCTTTCCTAGAGGAGCTAGGTCCAATAGACAAAAAATGGTCCAATAAACAAAAAAAGGTCTAGTAGACGCTGACTATCATCATCATCATCAAAATAAGCAAACTTTAATACTGGAAATTAATTTCCAATTGCTACATGAACCAATTGCCGAGTTTTAAATGATATCGGGGAGTTATTCATATTAGTTTTACCGACATGAGTATATTTTTATTCATATGTAAATTCAATAAGTTTAACATTGAAAAAAAAAGTATATATTGTAAGTATAATTGCTCCTTAAATTTCTCATTGATGCTTTGACATTTTTTTTACTTCATCTTGTTAGTTGTGACAATTGTGCACTACATGATCATCGTTACACTTATTCTACCTATGTTTGCTCATTGTGCATTTCATGGATGCCATTTCCATTTCTACCACTTCTACCTTTGGTTGTTGCTCTCTTCGTGTTGCATTTAATTAGAAATTTATATGTGTTTAGTTCGTAATCTACTTTCATTGTATTTCTTCATTATTGTTCTTAGTTAAGATTGAGAATTTTATTTGACAAGCATATAATGTAGTTGGCTCCCAAAAATGGTTCTTATTTCAATAATCCTCTAAGGCTTATTACATGAAAGCCTAGTTGAAACAATCTAGTTCCCCTTGCTTGCTTTAACAGATTGCATCTATCTTGGCTCCCATCCATGGCCATACTGTTGACCCAATAGATCGAGTTTATCTTGACCTTGACCAAATTTAGTTGACATGGGTTGATGGCAGTTAAGATCCAATGGAAGACACCAATTGACCCATCTATGTATGCATGATGCTAGTGTTGTATTTCCTACATGTGTGATGTGAATTGATCTTTATATCTCTCTCATCTTAGTTACATTATTAATAAGAACTGACAATAGCACTATGAGAGGTAGAACCACACATGGCATATGAAGTATGGCTGGTTGATCCCTTTGTTAAGCATCCATTTCAATTCCTTAGCCATAGTCTTGTGTACTTGATCTAGCAAATTCATAAGTTTCAAACCAAGACCTCATGGCACTACCTACAAAGCCTTATGCATATCTTTAAGATCCAAACCTCTACAAGATGCAATGTCAAATCCGACAACATGAAAGATGGTAGTTAAAGATTAAATAGAGATTCAATGGTTGTTAAGTGATCCCTGTAGCAAGGTAGTTGTAAGAGAAGTGTTGAAGAAGCAAGAGTTTAATTCATTAGTCTAGTTGTTGGTCTGACAACGTATCTAGTTGAATAAGCACCTAGGACAAAGGTAGATACAAAGTCATGCACAAACCTTCGTGATCAATAGTGGGATGTAGAACTTAATTTGGATTTGGGGTGATAGTTGAAGCAAAGAAAGAGTCTGGTCAAACTGTAAAGAAGTAGAAGGGGTAGCAATAGGTGTTGAGATATAGCCCTAAGGGGTAGCTTAGTTGGTTGGATTTTGAATCTAAAGACCGTCTGATATTGCAGTCAAAGATTCAATTCTCACGAATCCAACTCTATGGGTCCTTTAGGGTTAAGATCCCAAAACTGGAGTCGATAGCGTGAGGCCCCTTTGGGTGCCCCCCCTAGAATTATTATTGTGGATGTTGCGAGCCCCGACCTCTATTCTCGAGGTCATGAACCACATAAAAAAATGAGCTATGCTACTTCACGAATATTTCTTCGGTTGAAAGGTGTGAAACATGTTTTAGCTCACATTGTTGCACTCAAAATATAGTTGGTTATAGAGTAACAATGAGAAACAAACTAACCAACCTAACAAACAAATAAGTCCAAACTAACAAAAAAAAAATTGCAATACTCCTTAATCAAGTAACTCTAACTTATCTTAAACAAAGAGTTAATTTAAAATCACGAAACAAAAAATGTAACATTTTTTATCCATGTAATCAAACCTTGCAACATTTAACTTTTTGGGGGAGCAAAGAATAGCCAATTCATGGCATATCCCTTGTTTTACAAAATAAAAAGGCTTGAACTTTGGTTATCAATATCTTGCTTATGAATTTAGCAAACATTATTTAAGTTACAAGATAAATAAATACTTTAAACCATTTTATTATTTAAATTACAATATAAATAAATAATTTTATTTAAATATTTTATAATTTAAGATAATTATCATTATCGGGCATAATTGTGATATTATATTTTGAATGTAATCATGTGTAACAAACTTCTTTGAATGGCCACACTTCATTAAAAAAAATAGAATTGCAATTGATAGTTTCATCAAAAAAATTTATGATCTCAATCCATTGAAAATTAGATAACCGCATTACGATATCATTACACTACACAACTTACGTTATCATATAACTTAACGTTATCTAATTTTTTTAAATTTGTATTAAAATTTATCACCAAATTATTCATTTACTATAATAAAAATTATTAAAAATATATCTATATTATCGTCCTTCAATGAAAAAAAAATCTTTATCATCATCCATCGTACAATATAAATTAAATTGCAGTAACCCTTTATCCTGTGCCATACATAAACCAAACATGAAAGTCAAAGGTAGGGAGGGCCATAATGCGTGCATAAACCAAAAGAAAGAGTCACAACAGGGAGGACCATCTGCAACATGTTGCAACAGCAATACTCTGCAACATGTTGATTAATTTTACCGGAGAAAAAACGGCGTTCCTAAGTTGCCAAACTTGCGGTCGCTTGAGGGAAACAAAAGTACAGCCAAATTCTTTGTCACGGACTCACGACCACCAATTTCACCAATCATGGTAGTATTTAAATAACAGTTAAATCTTTCATTCCCAAAGATAAAGATGAACAACCCATTTGTCCGCAGTGAAAACTTATCTGACCCACATTCTGACTTGATATTTTCATCCCACCAGAATTGCTAAAACAGGCTCTGTTTCCCAGCCGAATCTGATCGTTCCATTGATTTGAATCAGTTTTGCTACCAAATTTAGCAGCTTGGATCCAATTTTGCATCTGGGTAGTCTTCTCTGGGACTTCGATCGATTACAGGTACTTCTCTGCGTTCTAAGCCCGCCCCTTAAAACATAATTGATTAAAAAGACTTTTATTTTATACAAATTGCTCGTTGTTCCTGCAAGCTTTCAGAACTCAAGAATTGCAAGCTTTTTCACTTGGTTATTATGACAGTGTCCTTCCAGTTACTCTCTCTATATATGATGTATAGTTAATCAAATTTAAGTTTCAAGTCTAAGAACAAGTCCTATAGACTAGGTATAAGGTAGGTCTCTTTGTGTGTTTCCCTACTGAGGGACCTGCCTGGTCTATAGGATCTCTTCCTGGAATCAAAACACAGCACATATAGAAAGACCTACACGGTCTACAGGACTTTTTCTTTGAATCGAAACTGAAATTTGATTAATAATATTATGATCATGGATTAGAATCTTAGATTGGTTGGCCCAATTAATTGTTTTATTATACCTTGTAGATTTCTTTCCCTGTTTTTTTAAGCTGAAACGTTTTTTTGCTGGAAAGAAATAGTGAAGCTTTCTATGACTGAAAATAAAAAGATTACATCTGATAGTTCATCAAACCATCAGAGCTGCACAAGGTCAGGTTACAAGCTAAGCAACACAATACATTCCAAAACTACTTAAATACAGAACAGTATTGATTCAAGGGATCACAAGAAAAACACCTATACACCTTACAAAGCAATCATTGGCCATGGGAGGATCTCCTCATCCCCATCTCTAAAAATTCTCATATGGAAAGAGCCCATATCTCTATTACAAGTTTGTTTGGACAAAAGGTCTTCTTATTGGTAGAAGTCTTTTTTTCACCTGAAAAGATCAACCTCTGATTAGTCAACTAGTCAGGGGTGAACCCCAGGAATGAAAACCTGGTGAACAAGCCCTCCACTGTTTTTACTAATCCTACTAGTAGAAGTTATGAAAACTTGTATTTGAAAAGTTGGAGTTGATGTTTTTTAATATTGTCTATCCAAAACTTTTTGAGACTTCTAAATATTTGACTAATTGCTTTCTACTCTGGTTTATTTTGGTTGGAATTTTACCATTTTTATTTTACAAAATTTGAATGTAACTATGTTTTAATAGCTATTTTGATGATAAAAACAGATTCAGCACCATCAAATACCACTCGGCACCCACAGAATTTGAAAAAAATCTACCAAATAGTTTTCAAAATCAAACTGGAAAAATCAAACACTTTTATTCGATGTCTTTTTTATGGCTAAAACTTCCAAACAAATTATTTTCGGTAATGCTTATGAAAACTGAGTCATATTTAATGACCCACACTATACAGATAATCTTAAAAATTAATCTCAAATCAATACTTCTCTGTCTTCTGTACTGGTCAACCATGCTACAACTTGCAAGTCCCTAAAAATATTGATTTCACTAACTCCTAAAGTTACTGTCATCATCAAAATGGAGACCGTTTTGATCCATGCAAAGTTGTTGGTTCGACTGCCCAAACCACACTCAGATTTGATGAGAATCTGAGATGTAAAGTATACTTCTTGCTCTACATGTATTAGGGGATTTTGTGGCTGCTCCATCAAAATTTTAAATACTCGTAAAGACTTATGTTTCTATGCTTTGGTTTGCACCTGATCTCCGTTTTTCAAAAAAAAATTTAAGCCTTTTCAATTTGCAAAGGGTTTGAATATAGACATCTCAGTTATATATATATAAAATTTCAGTTTGGAATCTTTTGATTCTAAGAAGATGTGTGCTATATACCATGTAAGTCTCGACTCTCAAGAGAAACATAAACACAACACACACAGATTTATCGGTTTGAATAAAAACTGAAATTTGGTTAAGGTTATCATGAAAATTAATTAATGATGATGATGATCTAGTGATATATTTAAAAACATATTATTTTAAAAATTAAATTTAAATCAATTGATAAAAAGAATACATATGTGTTTTAAAAAAAAAAAATTATTAAGAAAAAATTATAAACTTTTATTATTAGGTTGAAGGCGTTTTCTAAGGGGACGATGTCTCTCCATCACCGTTGGAATTTCATTTCATCTTTGTCCTTAGACTAATTTGTTTTTTACGGTTTGAACTTTTTGTTTACTCGATCACATGTTACCCTTCAACAATGCATCTAGACCTTCGCCACAAGATCAAATAAGGTTAAATTTGTAACCTTGATTTAGTTGGGATTTGGGGATAGGTCTGCATTTTTACAGAATTGGAATTTGGATGTTTGAAATTGATTGAGATATCAAAGCAATGACTAGTTGGATCTCTGAAATCAGAATAGGCAGCCCCCGTAGGTAGGAAACAACATTAACCCACCAACAAACTAACTAGTAACAATTAAGAAAGTACTGTTGTGGTAGGTGTTGTGGTAGGTGGCTAGAGTTAATTCCAACGTTAACAATCTGTCTATCAGTGCAACTACAGCTTCACACACAGTAGTCCGTAGAGCATCCATGATTACCTGCAATTAAAATTTGGGTTTAGGAACCGGTTTCAAAATTCAACCTCCCAAAAAACTAATGACAACTTATAGAAATGGTCAAACTTCAAAAATACGTTTTGGAAAATTGTTTGCATATTCGGTTGGACGTTCTCTCAAAATATTTCTCTCAAAATATTTAGAAATATTTGACTGAAAAAACGTCCTTAAATTCCAACATCTCCAGGATTTGCCTTCTGTCAAATGGCCTATGAAGAGCCGCCCCTTGTTGTCTGTCCACAGCGTATCAGTGCATGCCACCTCGGTTCTCCATCCAATCGCAACTGTCGCACGGGTTGAATAATATGACGACCATATCTCTATCGTTGTAGCCACCATTCTGCATGAGTCGGTCATCTGGTGCCTGCAGGCTGCGACACACACCATGTACCCGTGTCAATTGTGAGTGGACGTACCCTTGACGAATAATTTATCTTTATTGTCCACCTATAATAACGACTTATTTGAGTCTGTCACCATGTATAAAGCTAATATATCTTCTTCATGGGAGCTCCCTTCCTCTGTCGTAAGAGGGAAGAGGATCGATCACGGGTCATTCATCCGTCTCCTGTAAATAAACCGAAATTTTCAGCGAAAAAATCACAAGGCAAAGCAGAATGTCGTTTGCACAAGACACTTGTTATGCTAAAACTGCAAAATGGAAAATAAAGGCACAACATCCATACTTGTGATGCCTTTAAAACGACATTTTTAGTCAAATACAGAGTCAAATGACTGGTAGATTGAAGGTTCCCGGAATCCAAACTCAACTTGAATATAAATCAAAGTATCGCCTCTCCTGTTTAGCTGTTGAATCTGAGAGTTCGGTGTCCAAAAAGCTTTGGTGTTTATAGTTTTAACCCTACAACGTTTTGTTGTTTGAACTATTCTGGTACATGTTTTCGCAGCAGATTGAACCCTAATGCCACCAGAAAACCCCTTCCGGCCATAAGAAACTACGAAATCCCAAACGAAGATTACTCACAACATCTTTGGACTCCACATCAAGATGGGAATGGCTATCATAATTCAAGCAGATAAATCTAAGAACAAAAGTTCAACCACAAATATTTAAAAATACTTAACCAGAAAACCTTAAGCATAAAATGTTTTGTAATACATCCGAAAGAGAATATTTCGTATCATATAAGCTTCAAGCAGGGTTGCCAACAATAGCTTCTGCAAAGCAAATATTTGTCAGGTGGCTCTGGTTGGTACCATGCTACCATTGGAACAGAGCGATACAGGGTTTGAATCTCAACAATTTAATTTGCTTTTATCTTGTCTTATCGAGAAGACCGTGCATGTGGCATCCGAGTAATGGTAATTTGTCCATAACTTGCAAGGTGTAAAGTAATTATGTTGAACAAATGGAGGATCCGAGAAATCACCATTGTTGGCCTTTTCACAAGATATGGTGCTCAGCTTTTGAGATGATCAGTAATGTTATCAATTTGAATAACTAAAATACTTTGTTTAGCTGTGGAAGTAATGATATCTTCTATGCTAATAAAAATGACAATTTTATGAATTTTTAAAAATTTATAAGAATTTATCTCGAATTTAGTTTGGGTTTGACAATTTTATGAATTTTTAAAAATTTATAAGAATTTATCTTGAATTTAGTTTGGTTAGGTTGGTTTGTTCTCATAGTGTGTGAACCAAATTGTGATTATAATACTGTCATAGGAATATTTAATAATGTTGGTTAATAGATTCGAGGGATGTGATAGGATTGAACTGGAACTGGAAGAAGCTTAAGGCAATGTGTAAATGTTAATCATCATTAAAATATAGAATTTAGTTTTAATTGATTTGTGCTCATGATTGGTAGGTGATGGATGGATGGCCATCACGTGAGTAGATGCACTTATCGTGATGAAAATAAAACTTCACAATATCTAGCTAATTTAGTAATGAAACAACATAAATTCCAAGTTCCATATTTAAATAGACTTAAATATTTTGATTTGATCTTTTGCAATAGTAACCAATCTGATCATATCAATATGAATCCAACCTTTTCTATCTGCAATTAGGTGCCATCGGTGTACATATCCTTTGCCAAAATCGAGAAGTATGGAAGCTTATTTCCCTCTCTTGTGCAAGCTCCAAGCATCACGATATAGCCACCTTGTATAAAATGAGAAACGAATCTTTGTTGATTTCTCGCAACTTTCCATTCCACCCCATTCATTCCTCTGCAAAGAATTTGAATTTAACATCATATAACATGCTTAAGGGGCATATTGGTCATCCTTGTTTATCTTGCAGCGATTCTATTGTGATAAATTTGTAAGAGAGATCAAAACCCATAAGAAAGAAGAGCTATGTTCACAGGAAAGTATGGAGTTGGGTTGATCCTCTATGTAATTACGTTGATAGGTGATAGGTGTTTGTTGGTCAGAATCTTTAGGAGTATTTCTTCACGACAGTTGAGGAATTCATGACGCATTGATACAAATTGCTTTGTTTTATTAATATTTTCATTGATTTTTCCATGTGCATGTTCAAAAGTGAAGGAGAAATTTGAGGTAAATTTTGCATCTCGATCAATAATAATTGTTTTTGGTATCCCATGAAGTCTAAAAATTTCTCTCATAAATATATCAGCAATGTTTATAGCTTTAAAGGTTGACTTTACGGGTATAAAGTGTGTTGCTTTGCTCAATTTATCTACCACAACCATAATGGAATCAATATGTTTTATTGTTTTAGAAAATCCGATTATAAAATCCATAGTTAAAGTTTCCCATTTCCATTCTGGAATGGGTATGGGTTGCAATAATCCGATTGGAAGTTGGTGAACATTCTTAACTTGTTGGCATTCAAAGCACCTAGCTACATATTTAGTTGCTTCTCTTTTCATATTGGGCCAGTAAAATTAATTTTTCAAGGATGTTTTAAGTTTTTGGTAACCCGGGTGTCATGCATAGGGGTTATCATGTGGCTCCCTAAACATTATTATTTTTATACATGATTGATTGGGTACATAAATTCGGTTTTTGAAATGCAAAAATCCTTTCATATCTATCTGATATATATTTTCAGCATCACATTCAGATCTATTAGTACATTTTTCCAGCAAGTTTTTATATTCAAGGTCTTCAATTGATGCCATTTTTAGCAAATTTCTAAATTCTGACTCATAACCACTAATTATTACAGTATGCAATTCACGTTGTTGTTGGCTAAGAGCATCTGCTACTATGTTTTATTTCCCTTTAATATGCCTAATTTCAAATTCATAGTCGCTCAGAAATGCATGACATCTCGCTTGGCGCTTGTTTAATGTCTTTTGGTCAAACAAGTATTTGAGTCCATTGTTATCAGTTAACAACAATAATTTTTTTCCCACCAAATAATGTTGTCAAATTTTAAGAGCATGAATGATGACTGCTAATTCCATATCATTATCGCATAATTTTTTTCATGATCCTTCAGTTTTTTGGATTTGTAACAAATTACATGACTACCCTGAGTGAAGACCCCACCTCAACCATCTTTACTTGCATTAGTGCAAACTACAAAATCTTTGTTGGGATGAACAATTCTTAGTATAGTTGTTGTATTCAATAGATGTTTTAACTTATCAAAACTATCTTGACATTATTGACTCCACACAAACTTAATACATTTCTTTTGTAAAGTGGTTATAGGATTAGCTATTCTTGAAAACTTCTCTATAAATCTTCGATAATACCCTGTTAATCCCATAAATGACATGATGCCATGTACATCCTTTGGTATAGGACATTCTATAATAACCTTAATTTTAGCAGGATCAACTGCTACACCTTTTTCTGAGATAATATGTCCCAAATACTGTACTTCTCTTTTATACAAATCATATTTACTAAGTTTTGCGTAGAGTTGATGTTCTCTTAAGGTTTGTAAAACCATTCATAGATGTTCGTGTTCCTTCTCATTCTTCGAGTAAATTAAAATATCATCACTAAAGACTACCACAAATTTGTCCAACTATTTGCTTAATACATGATTCACCATACACATAAAAGTTGTAGGAGCATTAGTCAGTCCGAAAGGAATAACAACAAATTCATAATGACCATATTTCATTCAGAATGCAGTTTTGTGGATGTCGTCTTCCTTAACCCGTATCTGGTGATAGCCTGATCTAAGGTCAATTTTGATAAAATCTTGGCCCCTCTTACTTGATCAAACAAATCATCAATTCCTAGTAATGGATATTTTTTTTAATAGTCAATTTGTTTAGTTGTTTGTAATCTATACACATTCTAAAAGTGTCCTCTTTCTTTTTAACAAACAAAACTGGTGCTCCCCATGGTGACACACTCACTCAAATGTATTTTTTGTCAATCAATTCCTGCAGCGGCATCCTTAACTCTGTAAGTTCTTGAATACTCATATGGTAAGGAGCTCGTGATATAGATGCAAATCTAGGCATTAAATCTATAGGAAATTCTAAATCTGTCTTAGGAGGTAGTCATGGTATTTCATTAAGAAACACATCCTTAAACTCCTTAAGGATAGGACATTGGTCTATTGTTGTTTTCGACTTTCCAGATTCATTTTCTATTATTTTGAATACATACATTTGGCATCATTTACTAACACACTTTTTGAGTTGTATCGCTGAGATTTGTCGTACGGACACAAGCCTGTAAATTCCTTTTATGGTATGATAGTTTCCCTTTTCATCAATACAATCAAAAAATTTATTAGGCAGTTGATAATGGTCTTATGAGATTCTAGCCAATCCATACCAATCAGAATATCATAGGACCTTAAAGGAAGTATGTTTAAGTTAACTGATGTATCCATTTCATTAAAATTCAACTCACATTCTTTTACCAACTCTGTAACTTTTCATTTTACTCCTGTTGCTAGTTGTACCAACCATGCATTTTTTTGTTTTTCCTTTAAAAGTTTACATTTCTCAACTACTCTTGGTGCAATGTAACTTGAACTAGCTCTTGAATCTATGAGAATGGAAACATGTGTGTCTAGGATTTTACCTTCTACTTCTAGCATAGTGGATTGATGATACGCTTGCCAATCTTCAAGGGCAACATTAATTATGGGTACATTTTTTGCTATATCATTGACTGTAGAATCTTCTTGCAGATTGTTTAAGGGAGCCATCTTCCTGTTAGGATTATGAGGACAATTTCTATATAAATGAGGCCCATTACAACCTGAACATTTACTTTCTTTTGCACTGTTACTCCACCCACTATTAAGGGCTCTTGTACTCTTTGCTCCATTGTTTGCAGTTAAACTAGGCATGTTATGATTATTATATGTATAACTTCTTGTTCCTTTCCTAAAAGGAGAAGGCTTAAATCCTTTCCTTCGTTGATCCATCTTTTCATTTTTTTTGTTTTGCCAAGTTCTTCTTAATTCAGATCTGTGTTTAAATAACAAATAACACAATTTAGCTTTCCTAATTGCTTCATCCATAGTCTTAGGCATGTCAAATTCAATTTTAACTTTATAGGCCGGATGTAAACAACTGATAAACTGATATACTTTTATTTTTTCATCCTTCAGATATGGTACGTAACATTGTCAATTAACAAATTTAGTTACAAACACTTTCATAGTTAATTGTCCCTGTCTTAAGTCATTAAACTCCTTGGTCTTTTCATCATAATATCACTCTCACTTGTACTTCCTTTTGAATTTTTTAAAAAAAAGTTTCCAAATTAACTCCTTGTTGCATATGTTATTTACGCTTTTGGCATCCTGCCACCATAGAACAACTTTCCCACTAAGCTAAAAAATAGCCAGACGTGCTCAGATTATCATTAGAATTGTATACTTGAAAATATCGTTTTATGTTTAACAACCAAGCTTCAACAGCCTCTTCAGATTCTCCATAAAAAAATCGAATGTCTTAACTCCTTAAATTATTCCTATAATTCTATTGGTTTTCCTTTTTGTTTCTTATAACTAGGTTCATCATTTTTTTCTAGCTCTCTAGGTGAGAATTGAAAATTATTTGCGGTTTCTTCGCTACTAGAAATTTTTGTCTTTTCCTTCTTTCACTTCCCAACACTGCAAGATTTTTTACTATTATTTTTCTGTGGTGCTTAATTTGTTAAACTTTTTAATATTAACTCATTTATTTCTTCCTCTTCCGATCTAGCATTCATCAGCTTTACGTTATCAACTTTAAGACCATCTAAGTTAGCTTGAAACTTCTCATAGTTTCTAATATTTTTGATTGCACCTCAGCATTACGCTTTGCCTCAACTTACATATAAATGCTTGTGTCTTATAGTATCGACATTCTTTCAAGTGTCGGCTCTTGTTCAATAATTTGTCTTGGTTCGACCATTGATATGTCTTCTTCCTCTATGTGCATCAAATATTAGTTTTTTTATTACTTAAGAATGTTTAAACACATATACCTCTTCATTTTTAGTTTATCATATATATATAGTTGTATATGTGGTTGACCTATTAGGTCCGAGCCTGGGTTTACTTATGATTCAAGTCATATAGCTTTCTCCATTTACTCATTTGACTTAACCACGAATTGATTCAATCCTATTCAAAATTATCACATTTGATCTGAAAGGATGAGCATATTATACATCCATCTAGGTATATAATAGACATTTCCCACCCATTTGATTCCTTAAATCAGATCCTGCCCTGATCAAATGAGGTATCCAAAAAAGAATATCAGGTATCAAAAAGATCATATGTTGGAATGACATGTTGTTTTTTCCATTCATTATACTTCAAGAATCAGTCATAGTATTCTGAACTTTACCGATGGTATTGACGAGTTTTCTACTTCATTCAAATGTGTAAAAGATCTTAGTCACACTTAAAAGCTGAGTACTCTACCATTGAGTTAGAAACCCATACTGCAAATAGATATTGAGGATATATACAATCGAAGTGCAATGCGAGGTTACTCAATATGAACCAGTAAATAGAATATTACCAATCGTTGTTGTTAAATGATGAACAAGAGGGATCAAGAACCTATGTGAATGACCAAATAATTCACTTCTTAGTTAATATATATGGACATGTATAATTTCGATCCACCAATCCCAAATAAAGTATTATAGGTTATGAATAAACGATCCATCGATAGAATTATCATGATTGGATATAATCATTGATAAATGATGAACCTAGGATAACTATTTCTGTTTTGAGTGGACGAATTATATCGACACTATACACTATTGTCAATCCATAATAAGAGGTAAATGAATTGTTGGATTGGCACTATTTTAGGACGAGATGTTAGATGCATCGAGAGAAAATCTTTGGCTTATTTGTAATATCCTCAGTAGAACGATTCAAAAATTCATCATCTTTGTATGGAATCACGTGGAAATGAAAGTGACTTGGAGAGTATATAATAAAATAAGAATAATGTTGAGCCAAGGGAATTTGATCCGAATATGAAATGTTGGATGTCATAATCCACATCCATGAAACCGATTATGTCAAATCGCACATTGCTTTCTAACACATCATTTCAAACGATGTTTTTAAGATCCCTCCCTAATCTCGAATCATGATCGAGACATGATTATGACTAGTGGTTAACTCAATTGATATGATAGGAATATGTATCGAATTGGATCCACTTTTTTTGTATAGAAATATACACTCAATGCAATCAATTAATTGATATTTATTAGGTACTTAACATAATGCTTCTTTAGCTGCATGCATTACCTCAACAGTAATGTCCAAGATTCCCTTTTGTCGTGCAATTTTTTCTGTATTTCTCTCTACTTCGTCCATGACAAAACGTGGGATTTTATTCAATTCTAGTCGACTTTCAGGATTCCAACTTAGACTATTATCTGTGTATAATGATTTAGTCATTATTTCCTTCATATCATGACCACAAAAAATATCTAGAAGATGATCCTCCATACCTAGAGAGAATGAGTTATAAATTGGATCAACTATTTGATTAGTACCTTTGTAACCCAGGAAGGGTCGATATCCCAAGGAAAACTTTTGGATATGAAAAGGTGCAGAAATAACTCCATAGGGAATCTCAAGACGTTTACCGATATGACGTTCCATTTGAGTACCAAATATTGCATAGGGTTGCACCCACGTGATAATATCTCCTACTTTAGCATGATCATCTATGATGATTATCTCATCACAAAAATATTTAATTTTCTCTTTGAACCATTGTGCATCATGTTTACAATAAGTACCTGTACAACTCACACGAATTCCCATCTCTCTAGCAAGTATCTTAGTGATTGAAGCAACATAAGTTGCATCACCAAAATCAATTATTTCTTTCCCCATAAAATTCTAACAATTGAAAGATCTTGAGAACCAAGCAAATTGGGAAACGAATCGAGTTTGTCCATCTATATAGGATTCGTAATCAACCCTTTTTCCTGGTAAAATAGGAGCCTCCAAGGTATCAAGCTATTTCTTTATATGTTGGATGCACATGGCCATATCTACAGCTTCCATAAGAGTTGTAGATACATAAGGCATTCGAAATTGTTTATTCAATTACATCGCTATCATTAATCCCACTTCACGATAAGGAATTAAATTGAACCAAGTTTTTGGTAAAAATATTGGATCCTCTACAGATCCTCTTTCAGAAATTATTTGATTAATTATGATGTTCATATCTTTTAATAAACATCTCAACTCACGACAATCGTGTTGATTATGAAATCTCGAGGCAAGAATCCCAATTATATTTACAGAATGTGCATCTATTAAAAATTGATCCAATCTTTCTTGTCTACGGTATTTATCCAAATAATATTGAGCCAGATGTTCCAATGTTCGATCACCTGCTGGAACTTCATTCACTTGATAATGATCCACATCCACAAAAATGACGTTGTAAACGGAGATTATGGATTCTCTATCCACAAAGTTTTTTAAATCCTCTTGCAAGACAGTAGAGGTACATGTAGGTGTCAATATGATCAGATTGGGACCTTCCTCCTCATATTTTTAAAGAATATTATCCACAACTCTTTTTTGAGATCCACATGCTAGTACGTGACAATCTATTATACTAGCATTTGTAGGAGTAAAATTTCTTTCCCGTTCTAACATAGAGCGCATTACTTACAAATAATCATCTCCTAGAGGAGCATGCATAATGGCATGGATATTTTTGAATGAACTAGCTACTCATATAGTTCCAATATGAGCAAGACCAGCATACATCCAATGGGCTAATTTCATAAATTGAACCTTATCTCAAATTGATCTGTATTCCCATCTTGCACCACGGAGATATCCCTTTATCCCTTCCCCATTGTAATCACATTCCCTTCTGATAAGTATGGTGAAATGCTGATAAAAAGTAGAACGGAATTCCATTAGATTTACCCTTTACAAAAGAAGAAAGGGAAGAGGGAGGGAAGGGAAAACATGAACCAATGAAATAAGTCTGGGACGGAAGGATTCGAACCTTCGAATAACAAGATCAAAACATGTTTCCTTACCACTTGGCCACTCCTCATTCCCATCCTATTTTCCTACTCATATGATAATGAATACTTATATCAATGTTTTTGTCAACTCATTGCTATAACTTCGCTTTGATACCATTTGTAAAACAGTTATTAATCTCGACCATTTCCTATCTCTCAAGTGTAAAGGGTAAACTTTAAACTTACAGTTTTCATGTCATTTTTTACTTTAGTTCAGAGGATACTTGTCATTATAATAACTTGGGCTTCTATGGCTATGAGAGATTATGGAGACTTGTGACTTACCTAGCTCGTTGAGCTAACCTATTTTTTAATTTAACTACCATATACCTGCAAATATCATTTCTAAAGCTTGTAGATAATCAAAGAGGATTCAAATTGTTAATGGTTAGAGTGCATTGTTGACATTTATTATAGAACTATGCATTGGTTGAAATTTATTACAGGTCTGTGCATTCCCTGGCATTTATATCCTATCATACTATTTTAGGAATTTCTATTTATGAGTTTAGTCTCATAGTTTTCCCAACCTTTACTGGCAAGTGCATTATAACCGGTAGCCATTAATGTAAACCCTTCTCAAAACTCGAAGAGAGTGAAGGCTTTATCACTCTTACAATGATCCTATTGTATCGTATTTCCAATGTTTAAACCTCGTGACTCGTGAGCGTCCATGGCATGTCCTTGGTTCAGTTCCGGTATGTCTTGTTTTTATCTTCAGGGTTTAGATAGTCCATCTGGCTCCAAGGTTTTGAAAGGTTTGTCTTGTTCCAAGGTTTGGATACAATTCCACTTCTCATGTTTAAACTACATTATATCTACCTTCATAGTCTATGAAAGGTATTTCTCTCTTTTTGCTACTTATTTGCTTCATTTCTTAGTACTTACACATTGATTTTATTAGTATTTAACTTCTCTACTTTTTCATGACAACAAGTTTCCTTATAATCCTATATGCACCAGTTTAGGAGAAGCAAAAGTTAAGCTTCCAAGGCAAGACCTTTTCTCGGTTCTTTATCATTATCATGGTAGAAAAAGTTTTGAAGGGTGGAGGGCTGCAGAAATATACTGGCATGTCACTGCATTCTCAGGATGGATAGTTGTTTTGTTCCTTTGAGGTTTCAATCCTCCTCCCTATCGTGGCACGATATGATGAGGAAAATTATTTAGGATTAAAGTCTTTACCCTTTACTCTGTTTATATTAAACCTTCAACATTTAAGCATATATTTGAATAGTTTTTATTCTAGCAGCCTGGAAGGACATTCGGTTATCTTAAAACTCTAAATGAAGTTTGTTTCTACTTGCATCTGCGCATTATAGTTTCTGTTCAACAATTGTATAGTGGTATGGAGGTGCCAAATGCATGCTTGTTAATATTTATAAAATTATTACTTCTTTGACTGTGCATATTGGGCTTATTCATGAAATTACCCTAGTTAATGCAGTGCCAAATCTTTTATTTTATATCTGCTTAAAAAGGAGAATTATCGTTGTTTAATTATGACTCTTCAATCCTAATTACTGAGCATGGTTTTTTTTTCTAAATATAAGTCTACTTTTGTCTTTACGATAATCCCTGCTATTTCGCTCACTGGATATCTCATTATCTATTATTTTATCCAATATTTAGGGTTTGAACTGTTCAACATAGAAATAGGATTTTCGTTTGCTTTTACAAAGTTTCTATTCTGTCAATCCTTTGGTCGACCCTTCGATTAATAAACATGTACAGTTTATTTATAAAAATTTAAAGTAATCTTTTTGATAGGGAATTATTTTGGGTAATAGCTAAATGCAAATAATACAAACCAGAAACATTATTTACTTCTATAGCAATAAGAAAATGCATTCATGAATAATATAAACCATAAACATTATTACTTCTATGATAATAAGAAGATGCATCCATGCTTGGCCAAAGTTTTGTTTATATTCTTTAATATTTATCCACATAATAAAAAGGATTGTTAAGAACTTAAAAACACAATCCATTCTCTTCGATAGAGTAAAAATTCAGGTTTTAGTTAAATATATTTGAGTTCTTCTGGGAACTAGAAATTAGACAGCCACGTTCCTTCCAGCCTTAGGAAACTCAAAACCTTTTTTAGTCTACAAGGACTCCACCCCCTTGCCTAGAACCTGATATTATGATTCACTTTCTCAGCATTCAAGTCACCATTTGTCTATTGATTAGAGTTGGTTACTGCAAAACCTGCAGCACCTCTTTATTGTGCTCACTAATAGTTCCAGTTTAGACCTCAGAATCTTTTCGATGTTCACTGGAAGCTCAGCATTATTTTATCATTAATTTACATAGAGCCTACACCACCCTAGGTGTTCTCTGGCGGCTCTCTTTCTCACGTGTTTCCTTTTCTTTCTTAAGCATACTCCCCATTTCTTTTTTCCTAAGACTTTTATAGCTAGTAACCAACTCTCCTTCATGACTGGCCACTTGTCTTCGTAAAGATAGTTGAGCATTTAGTTACTACCATAAACTCAGGTTCTGTCAATTAACTGCATGGCTGCCTAACTTCTGTATCTAGATATTCACATTTTATTAATAAAATAAAACTTCTACAAAATCTATTAGTTTTATCACATGAGTAAAAACTAAATATAGTTACTTTGAATGTTACGAGGGGTATCACAATCCTTCCCCCCCTAAAACCTTGTCACCTTCCTTGATTATTATTCAGTTTTATCAAAGTCTTGAAATAAAAGGGATAAGCTTATCTCATAACATCCTCTCTTTCTGAGGTAGTTTGATCTAGAGCATAATGCTCTCATTGGACTTTAACTTGCACGATGGTTTGCTTCTGTAGCGCCACCCCTAGCATGTCGAGAATGCACACTGGTTCCACGTGAAAATATCCCTTTGATTCCACCTGTACATTATTCCAGTCAATAATATGAGTTTTATCCACAATATATTTTTTAATAAAGAAACGTGAAAACATCATGGATTCTTATGTGTGGTGGTAAATCCAATTGATAAGATACCAACCCCACTCTAGCTAGTACTTCAAAGTGTCCCACATATATGGGTGCAAGTTTAACACATAATCCTATTCTTAAATTACTTTTTCTTGGTTTGATCCTTAGGAACACATGTTCCCCTACACTGTAGTATCTACTTGTTCTCTTTCTGTCCACATAATTTTTTTTCCTGTCTTGTGTAGCCTTTAAGTTCTACTTTATTTATTGCACCATGGTTTCCATTTGTGCTAACATGTTTGGTCCTAAATCCATCCTATCCTCAAGAATTCCCCAACTTTGGGGCACTTTACAGTGTCTACCATATAGTACTTCGAAGGGGATCATTTTGAGAGAAGCTTGATAACTGCTATTGTATGCAAATTCAACTAAATGAATATAGTCTTCCCGCTTACCCAGTTGATTCATTACATACATCGTTAGCATATCTTCTAATATTTGATTTACCCGCTCTGCTTAACCATCTGTTTGAAGATGGTATGAAGTACTAAAATTCAACTTTGTGTTTATACCTGTAAACAATGATGTCCATAAATTTGAAGTAAATGTTGCATCTCAATTAGTAATAATTGTTTTTGGTATCCCATGAAGTATTTATAGTTTTATAGGTCAACTTTATGGGTATAAAGTGTGTTGCTTTGCTCAATTTATCTACCACAACCATGATGGAATCATTATGTTTTCTTGTTTTAGGCAATCTGGTTATAAAATCCATAGTTACAGTTTCCCATTTCCATAACGAAATGGGTATATGTTGCAATAATCTAGCTGGATGGTTGTGAACAACCTTAACCTAATGACATTCAAAACACCTAACTACATATTCAACTGCTTCTCTTTTCATATTGGGCGAATAAAAATATTTGTTCAAGGTTGTTATAAGTTTATGGTAGCCTAGGTGTCTTGCATAGGGGTTATCATGTAGGTCTTTGAAAATTATTTGTTTTATACTTGATTGATTGGGTACATTAATTCAATTTTTGAAACACATAAATACTTACGCATCTATCTGATGTATACTTTCAACAACACATTCAGATTTGTTAGTACATTTTCCAACAAGTTTTTATATTCAAGGTCTTCAATTGATGTTGTCATCAACAAACTTCTAAATTCTGACTCATAACCACTAATTATTACAGTATGCAATTGATGTTGTTGTCGACTAAGAGCATATGGTACTATGTTTTATTTCCCTTTAATATGCCTAATTTCAAAGTCATACTCGCTCGAAAATGCAAGCTATCTGGATTGGCGCGCATTTTATGTATTTTGGTAAAACAAGTATTTTATACCAATGTTATTAGTCAACAAGAAGATTTTTTCCCACCAAATAATGTCGCAAAATTTTAAGAGCATGGATGATGGCTGCTAATTCCATATCATGTACTACATAATTTTTTCTACATAATTTTTTTCACGATCCTTCAATTTTATGGATTCATAACAAATTACATGACCATTCTGAGTCAAGACCCCTCCTAAACCATCTTTACTTGCATCAGTGCAAACTACATAATCTTTGTTGGGATCAACAATTCTTAGTATAGGTGTTGTAGTAAATAGATGTTTTAATTTATCAAAACTATCTTTACATTATTCACTCAACTTAAAATTAATACCTTTCTTTTGTAAAGTGGTTATAGGATTAGTTATTCTTAAAAAAAAATCTATAAATATACGATAATACCTTGTTAATCCCATAAATGACCTGATGTCATGTACATCCTTCGGTATATACCATTCTATAATAGCTTTAATTTTAGTAGGATCGACTACTACACCATTTTCTGAGATAATATGTCCCAAATATTGTACTTATCTTTTATAAAAATCACATTTACTAAGTTTTGTGTGGAGTTGATGTTCTCTTAAGGTTTGTAAAACCATTCGTAGATGTTCTTTGTGCTCCTTCTCATTCCTTGAGTAGATTAAAATATCGTCAATAAATACTATGTAATGTCCCAAGTTTGGTATGTAGACTTGAACACTATCTAATTCTATAATTTAAATTTAAATTTCTGATTTTTGAATTAGACCACTCAAAGCCTCTTTAGACTGGGCAAATCAGGGGTTTTGTTGGGAAATTTTGTAGACAAGAGGAGTGAGCAGGGAGAAGCAACCAAATATATTTCAAACATATAATTTCCTCTTCCCCAACACATTTATATCTGGAGCCATTTAGGTTTCATAATCCACTATGCGGAAACCTACTTCCGCACTTCTGGGAAGCCAAACTATGAAACTAGGAAGAGTAGTTCAGCCTTTTTCAACCAAAGGATTTTGGAAACTTGTAGAGGCTTATTCAAGCATTCATACAACATAAAAAAAAAATTGGATAGTTTGTAGTAGTTATGGAAAGTTCTGAGGAGTTTTGGAAGAACTTGGGGTTTTTTGGATATTTTGGCCTAGTGAAACCCTACGTAGTGGAGGATCCAAAAAGGAAGTACAGACCCAAAAAAAAAAGGTTATGGAGTTATGTATGGGAAGGTGGGCCTGTAAGTGACCCGTAGGAACTTACAAGGCCCTATTTAAGTGGGCAGAACTCATTTTACATAAAAAAATGCAAGACTAGTCATTTAAAACTAGTAATCTAGCCAGGGTATAAAATAAAACAGTTAATTCGTGGCAGATTGATTTTTGAACTAAATATGAAGTATAAAATAGATGAATAACACTTCAATTAACATATAAAATCTCTCCAATCATTCCTGCAACCTTTCTTATTTCTTATTGCACTCAGATTCATCAATTTTCCCCCGTAGAGTGATAAAACAAGCTTTTTAGGTGAAACTGAAGGTAGAATTTTTATGGACAGAGATATTTAGACTTGATAAATATAAATCATAGAGTTATATGCTATTACACATCAGAAATTATATAATAGACTGACCATTACAAAGGAGACTCCAAAATGGTGGGCAGGAGGCCCAGAACATGACTAGCAAAGGGCTGAGAGCATAGGTGAAGCATGGGCTTCACTGGAGCTCGACTTGAACATGATGGAGGCTGAAATTATCTCTGAGAATACTACAATGGCTGAAATCTAGTGCTCCATACCTGCAATAGGATAGAATAGGATGGAAGGAGAGGGGAATGGAATGTTGGGGCTCATCTCCCAATAGTCTAAGGCACATCACTCATAAGGAATCCTCACATAAGTATAACTCAACATACACAACAACCAAACCAGCAAACAAATGTGAAAGGGAGTTGGAATATTTCTTTTATAGAATTAATGTTGACCTGTTGAGCAAGTTACTTGGCTTGGTGACCTGTGAGATTAGGTCACCCATGAGTGGACATACTTTCCTTGCTTTGCTTTACTTTGGATTTCCTTATTGTCCTCTTTTTCTGACTTTCCTTCTTTTCTGAACTTTTCTACTTTTCATACTTTCCTTCTTTTCCAGTTTTATCCTGCTTTCTGGATTTATGTTGCTTTTCCTAAAATGTTCCTCTTTTCTCATTTTTGGCATCATTTTTGGACTCTAGTGCTTACTTGACTTCTACTCCAAGTAATTCCTCCAACCTTATCCACTAATTCAAATTGGTGGGCCAATTTCTCCATTTACTCAGCATAACAAATAAAAATATTAATTGCACCAATAATATTAAATGCTCCATAATTATTTATTCCAAGTGGGTAGCAACTATGGATAAATTTAAATACACATTCCTAATTAAGTAATTGGTTCATCTTAACCCCTCATTAATTATTTAATTCAATCTGCCACTAGGATCCATGGGGTTCGATCTACTTCATGGTGTTTTCAAAATGGGAACATGACAGTACTCTCTTCCCAAGATTGCTTGTCCTCAAGCAAAGTATCCCAAGAGGTCCATCATGCTTTTGCTGAACTACTATTATCATAATCCTCTCTTCAAGAAAATATTCACTACATATGTAATTGAACATGCCTACTTCTATCCAAGTGAAGCAACTGGAAAGTGTGCCAAGATCCCATAAGAATATAAGAAATGAAAATATACCACTACTATGTAAACTATAAGTCCATCCAAGGAGGTGTTCCTTATGTGGGAAACTGAAACCAAGTGCAACATAGATGAACTGGTGCAAAATAAGGTTGGCTTGATTCATCATGCCAACATGCAAACAACTTCTCCAAGGCCAAACAATGTCAAGATCCCATTGCTTGTATGGCACCCCCATGGATCGAAATACCATGCAACAAAATCTGTTAAGCAAAAGAGTGACTCGATCTCACTGTTCATGCTGCATCTCCCCAAACATTAGTAACAAGAAAAAATCAACATCATATGAAATGTTGGGAAAGATGAAAACAACATACTGTAGAAATAATAGATCAATGCTATGTGCAATGATGATAAGAAGAAGCACATGAAATAGATCTTGCTACTAAGAATTCTCACAAGCATACACAGGAAAACTAGAGAGAAGAAAAGAGACTGAATCACATGAATGAAAAGATGAATATTGGTGTGTATCCTTCCATTGAATAATTATGAATAATAGTGTACATAAATAGATCTTCCCTCATAGGAAAGTCGAATTGTATGGAAACAACTCATAAAGCTCAAAAAAGGCTGACTTACCAAAATATAGCAAACCCCCATAGGTGGATAAAGCACTTGCTAAATCTATCAAGGACCTCACGAGTTGGCAAAAGCATGAGTGAGTTGTCAAGGAGATGGAAATAACATGCTAATCCTAGAAAATGGAGAAAAAATAATGGAGGATGGGTTGGAAACAAAAGCTCCTAGTTTCCTAGTTGACTAGCTTTTATCTTATCCATAGAAAAGCAGGAAAACGCAGAAAAAGCAAGAAAAAAGAAGAATTTGCTATAAGGTCCTGTATACTAATTCTAGATGAACCCAGAATCAGAAATAAATCATTCCTAGGATATGGATGGCATGCATTGACTTTAAGGTGCAAGTGGATGCCAACTAATTAAGCTAGTGGGTGAATAATTAATCAAATAATGATTAATTATTTTATCCTAAGTTGTGAGTGGGTTTAATATATTCCTACACCCCCCTATAAGTCTGACTTTATGATGGTATGACAAAAAATATGGATGCATATGGATGCATATAGGGCCTAGCAACAAGGCTATGGTCACCCTTTTACAATTATTATGTCCAGAAAAGTGAGGAAAGAGGAAAAACCACATGGGGAAAATCCTCCCTCAAGATAGGACAAGGCACAAAAATTTGAAATATGTATGTCTTCAACATATCCTTATCTTCACTTGAATCAGCTGAGTGAATTGCTTCTGGATGGAAGACTTGTTGAAGAAATCATGAACTCCATGATCATGTGCTGGAGTGTAGAACCTGCAAGAAGGAAGAGGAGAGACTTCTTGTATCTCATCATGGCACTACCTACAAAGCCTTATGCATATCTTTAAGATCCAAACCTCTACAAGATGCAATGTCAAATCCGACAACATGAAAGATGGTAGTTAAAGACTAAATAGAGATCCAATGGTTGTTAAGTGATCCCTGTAGCAAGGTAGTTATAAGAGAAGTGTTGAAGAAGCAAGAGTTTAATTCATTAGTCTAGTTGTTGGTCTGACAACGTATCTAGTTGAATAAGCACCTAGGACAAAGGTAGATACAAAGTCATGCACAAACCTTCATGATCAATAGTGGGATGTAGAACTTAATTTGGATTTGGGGTGATAGTTGAAGCAAAGAACGAGTCTGGTCAAACTATAAAGAAGTAGAAGGGGTAGCAATAGTTGTTGAGCTATAGCCCTAAGGGGTAGCTTAGTTGGTTGGATTTTGAATCTAAAGACCGTCTGATATTGCAGTCAAAGATTCAATTCTCACGAATCCAACTCTATGGGTCCTTTAGGGTTAAGATCCCAAAACTGGAGTCGATAGCGTGAGGCCGCTTTGGGTGCCCCCCTAGAATTATTATTGTGGATGTAGCGAGCCCCGACCTCTATTCTCGAGGTCGTGAACCACATAAAAAAATGAGCTATGCTACTTCACGAATATTTCTTCGGTTGAAAAGTGTGAAACATGTTCTTTGCTCACATTGTTGCACTCAAAATATAGTTGGTTATAAAGTAACAATGAGAAACAAACTAACCAACCTAACAAACAAATAAGTCCAAACTAACAAAAAAAAATCCCAATACTCCTTAATCAAGTAACTCTAACTTATCTTAAACAAAGAGTTGATTTAAAATCACTAAAGAAAAAATGTAACGTTTTCTATCCATGTAATCAAACCTTGCAACATTTAACTTTTTTTTGGGCAAAGAATAGCCAATTCATGGCATATCCCTTGTTTTATAAAATAAAAGGACTTGAACTTTGGTTATCAATATCTTGCTTATGAATTAAGCAAACATTATTTAAGTTACAAGATAAATAAATAATTTAAACCATTTTATTATTTAAATTACAACATAAATAAATAGTTTTAATTTAAATATTTTATAATTTAAGATCATTATCATTACCTGGCATAATGGTGATATTATATTTTGAGTCATGTAATCATGTGTAACAAACTTCTTTGAATTGCCACACTTCATTAAAAAAATAGAATTCCAATTAATCTAGAAGTTTCATCAATTTTTTTATGATCTCAATCCATTGAAAATTAGATAACACATTACGATATCATTACACGATACACAGCTTACGTTATCATATAACTTAACGTTATCTAATTTTTTAAAATTTGTATAAAATTTATCACCAAAATATTCATTTACTATAATAAAAATTATTAAAAATATATCTATATTATCGTCCTTCAATGAAAAAAAAAATTATCATCATCCATCGTACAATATAAGTTAAATTGCAGTAACCCTTTATCCTGTGCCATACATAAACCAAACATGAAAGTCAAAAGTAGGGAGGGCCATAATGCGTGCATAAACCAAAAGAAAGAGTCACAATAAGGAGGACCATCGCAAGGATAAGGACTTATAAATAAACCTTAATCTTCCCATAATCTTTTCTTTTTTTTGTATTTTGACATTTACTTTTTAATACACCATGACGTCATTGGCTAAGACTTTATACACCAAGATGGTATTTAAGGCGTTAGCTTTCCACCCGTTGGATGTGACATCACGGGAGCCAAGTCGTCCCATCGGTGCAAATGGTCGGGTGGAAAGTTAACACCTTAATTTATGATTTGAGAATGACAAATTTTAAATTATAATATTTAGGTAGATAGTTTGGTTTTGATTTTGAAACATAATTTAAAATTATTTTAATATATAAAAATTTGTTTTAAAAAAAAAATAATGATAAAATTTGATTTAAGATTTAAAAATTGAAATGTAAATTTATAATATTTTATGTAAATATTTTGGTTTTGAGTTTGAAACAAAACTTAAAATTACTTAATTTTATTAAATAAATTATTTTTTTAAATGAGAAATAAAAAATTATAAAATTATAATGTATATAAAAATCTAAAAATAGTATAAACTAAAGCTAAGCCAATAACTTTGAATATCATAACCTATTTCTTAATTTTAAGACCAATACAAATTTCAAATTTTATTGTATTTATGGAATAAAAGATTAAAATGAACATTATTCATTTTACAATAGCTTGGAGCATAAACATTTGAGGATTTGGGTTGTATAAGCAAAAAAAAATTGCATAATTTTTAAAGATTTTAATCAAAATTCTCTGGAGTTCTAGAATTTTAGGTCTCTTAGTTATTTACCACCAAAATTACTATTAAAACACAGTTAATAGCAGTCCAAATCAAATCCTTGAATTTTTAAACTTTTTTTAATTTATCTCAATCTCTTTCAATTGACAGAGTCAATAGCAGTAGAAACCAAATCGTTGAATTTTTAAAAGTCCCTTTAATTTATCTCAATCTCTGTCAATTGACAGAAACTTCAACTACTATGCCTAGGTCAGTTGACCCAGGTCAATTGCCACCATTAATTACCTACAAGGAAGCAATGATTGCTGACGCAGGCTCATTACTGACCGTGAAATCTTAGCATCTTCAGATTCAACCGTCAGCGATGAACCTGCAATCGCAATCATTACTCTGCGACATGTTGATTAATTTTACCGGAGAAAAAACGGCGTTCCTAAGTTGCCAAACTTGCGGTCGCGTGAGGGAAACAAAAGTACAGCCAAATTCTTTGTCACGACCACCAATTTCACCAATCATGGTAGTATTTAAATAACAGTTAAATCTTTCATTCCCAAAGATAAAGATGAACAACCCATTTGTCCGCAAGTGAAAACTTATCTGACCCACATTCTGACTTGATATTTTCATCCCACCAGAATTGGTGAAACAGGCTCTGTTTCCCAGCCGAATCTGATCGTTCCATTGATTTGAATCAGGACTTCGATCGATTACAGGTACTTCTCTGCGTTCTAAGCCCGCCCCTTAAAACATAATTGATTAAAAAGACTTTTATTTTATACAAATTGCTCGTTGTTCCTGCAAGCTTTCAGAACTCAAGAATTGCAAGCTTTTTCACTTGGTTATTATGACAGTGTCCTTCCAGTTACTCTCTCTATATATGATGTATAGTTAATCAAATTTAAGTTTTAAGTCTAAGAACAAGTCCTATAGACTAGGTATAAGGTAGGTCTCTTTGTGTGTTTCCCTACTGAGGGACCTGCCTGGTCTATGGGATCTCTTCCTGGAATCAAAACACAGCACATGTAGAAAGACCTACACGATCTACAGGACTTTTTCTTTGAATCGAAACTGAAATTTGATTAATAATATTATGATCGAAACTGAAATTTGATTAATAATATTATGATCATGGATTAGAATGTTAGATTGGTTGGCCCAATTAATTGTTTTATTATACCTTGTAGATTTCTTTTCCTGTTTTTTTAAAGCTGAAACGTTTTTTGCTGGAAAGAAATAGTGAAGCTTTCTATGACTGAAAATAAAAAGATTACATCTGATAGTTCATCAAACCATCAGAGCTACACAAGGTCAGGTTACAAGCTAAGCAACACAATACACTCCAAAACTACTTAAATACAAAACAGTATTGATTCAAGGGATCACAAGAAAAACACCTATACACCTTACAAAGCAATCATTGGCCATGGGAGGATCTCCTCATCCCCATCTCTAAAAATTCTCATATGGAAAGAGCCCATATCTCTATTACAAGTTTGTTTGGACAAAAGGTCTTCTTATTGGTAGAAGTCTTTTTTTCACCTCAAAAGATCAACCTCTGATTAGTCAACTAGTGAGGGGTGAACCCCAGGAATGAAAACCTGGTGAACAAGCCCCCCACTGTTTTTACTAATCCTACTAGTAGAAGTTATGAAAACTTATATTTGAAAAGTTGGATTTGATGTTTTTTAATATTGTCAGAATTATATATCCAAAAGATCAACCTCTGATTAGTCAACTAGTCAGGGGTGAACCCAGGAATGAAAACCTGGTGAACAAGCCCCCCACTGTTTTTACTAATCCTACTAGTAGAAGTTATGAAAACTTATATTTGAAAAGTTGGATTTGATGGTTTTTAATGTTGTCTGAATTATATATCCAAATCCAAAACTTTTTGAGACTTCTAAATATTTGACTAATTGGTTTCGACCCTGTTTTTTTTTTTTGGAATTCTACCATTTTTATTTTGCAAAATTTGAATGTAACTATGTTTTAATAGCTATTTTGATGATAAAAACAGATTCAGCATCATCAAATACCACTGGACACCTAAAATTTCAGAGTTCGACAGCTGTAACAAAAATTTGAAAAAAATCTACCAAATATTTTTCAAAATCAAACACTTTTATTCGATGTCTTTTTTATGGCTAAAACTTCCAAACAAATTATTTTCGGTAATGTTTATGAAAACTGAGTCATATTTAATGACCCGCACTATACAGATAATCTTAAAAATTAATCTCAAATCAATACTTCTCTGTCTTCTGTACTGGTCAACCATGCTACAACTTGCAAGTCCCTATAAATATTGATTTCACTAACTCCTAAAGTTACTGTCATCATCAAAATGGAGACCGTTTTGATCCATGCAAAGTTGTTGGTTCGACTGCCCAAACCACACTCAGATTTGATGAGAATCTGAGATGTAAAGTATACTTCTTGCTCTACATGTATTAGGGGATTTTGGGGCTGCTCCATCAAAATTTTAATTACTCGTAAAGACTTATGTTTCTATCCTTCGGTTTGCACCTGATCTCCGTTTTTTCAAATTTTTTTTTAAGCCTTTTCAATTTGCAAAGGGTTTGAATATAGATATCTCAGTTATATATATATAATTTCAGTTTGGGATCTTTTGATTCTAAGAAGATGTGTGCTATATACCATGTAAGTCTCGACTCTCAAGAGAAACATAAACACAACACAACACACACAGATTTTACAGATTTATCGTTTTGTTGTTTGAACTATTCTGGTACATGTTTTCGCAGCAGATTGAACCCTAATGCCACCAGAAAACCCCTTCCGGCCATAAGAAACTACGAAATCCCAAACGAAGATTACTCACAACATCTTTGGACTCCACATCAGGATGGTAATGGCTATCATAATTCAAGCAGATAAATCTAAGAACAAAAGTTCAACCACAAATATTTAAAAAAACTTAACCAGAAAATCTTAAGCATAAAATGTTTTGTAATACATCCGAAAGAGAATATTTCGTATCATATAAGCTTCAAGCAGGGTTGCCAACGATAGCTTCTGCAAAGCAAATATTTGTCAGGTGGCTCTGGTTGGTACCATGCTACCATTGGAACAGAGCGGTGCAGGGTTTGAATCTCAACAATTTAATTTGCTTTTATCTTGTCTTATCGAGAAGACCGTGCATGTGGCATCCGAGTAATGGAAATTTGTCCATAACTTGCAAGGTGTAAAGTAATTATGTTGAACAAATGGAGGATCCGAGAAATCACCATTGTTGGCCTTCTCACAGATATGGTGCTCAGCTTTTGAGATGAACAGTAATGTTATCAATTTGAATAACTAAAATACTTTGTTTAGCTGTGGAACTAATGATATCTTCAAAGCTAATAAAAATGACAATTTTATGAATTTTTAAAAATTTATAAGAATTTATCTTGAATTTAGTTTGGTTAGGTTGGTTTGTTCTCATAGTGTGTGAACCAAATTGTGATCATAATACTGTCATAGGAATATTTAATAATGTTGGTTAATAGATTCGAGGGATGTGATAGGATTGAACTAGAAGAAGCTTAAGGCAATGTGTAAATGTTAATCATCATTAAAATATAGAATTTAATTTTAATTGATTTGTGCTCATGATTGGTAGGTGATGGATGGATGGCCATCACGTGAGTAGATGCACTTATCCTGATGAAAATAAAACTTCACAATATCTAGCTAATTTAGTAATGAAACAACATAAATTCCAAGTTCCATATTTAAATAGACTTAAATATTTTGATTTGATCTTTTGCAATAGTAACCAATCTGATCATATCAATATGAATCCAACCTTTTCTATCTGCAATTAGGTGCCATTGGTGTACATATCGTTTGCCAAAATCGAAAAGTATGGAAGCTTATTTCCCTCTTTTGTGGAAGCTCCAAGCATCACTATATACATTAGAAAGAATTCGAGGTAAAAAATGGGCCTCCTAAGAGATGTACTACAAAAATATAAGATATATTAAAATATTGTGAGTTAAGGGTTTTATGGGGTAGGTATATATGACAACTCACCTCCTACACTACTTTTTATGCACAATATAAATAACCATGGTTGAGTTACTTTTCTAAATTGACTATAAATAAAAGTAATAAAATAACTATACAATGATGTGACTAAGATTCATTGTAAATTCCTAAAAAATTATTGTCCTTTAGCATTTATTTTTCTTGAACTTGTAAATGAAATTAAACTAAAAAATTATTTTTAAGAGTTATTTTTTAAATGTATGTTGACTTTTTATATTTAATATATTCCTCATCAATTTAATTTTAATGTGATTTAATTGATATTTATCTACATGTAAAATTTTAACAATATTATTATAATATTTATTGCATTATTAGAATAAATTAATATCAAAACCATATTTTTTTTTTGATATATTGTAAATGAATGTTATAGTTAAGTCTCTTATAGAAAATAATATAAGACTTAATTTATTCTTAATTAAATTATTAAAAAATTATTTATACATTATGAAAATATGTTATATTAGTATATAAGATTTTAATATATATTGTTTTTAGCAATAAAAACGTTATGTATATTGTATTTTAGCAATAAAAAAGTTACGAGTGAATAATATATCATATTAACTGAATAAGTCAACACTGGTGTATAAATTCTTTTAGTTTATTAGTTGATTTTAATGTATAATAATTTTTAGCAATAAAAAGTTGTGAATAAATAATATATCATATTAACTTAATAAGTGAATGGTGGTGTATAAATTCTTTTCATTTATTAGTTGAAGCATAAATTATTCATATTTTTTTATAGACGAAAATAAATTATTAAAAAAATATTTATATGTTTTGAAACTATTTTTATAATATAAATACTTAACTAAGAAAATTATTTCCACTCCTTGCAACTAAAAAAATTATAAATGCAAAATATATATGTAAAAAAATCAATATTACTAATTTGTTAAAAAAATGCGTCATAATACAATTTTACACATTATATTATAATTTCAAATTAAATATAAATGACTTAATTAATTTTATTAATTTTTTAATCATTAAAATTTTAAAATATTTTTATTATTAAAACTAACATGATAACATTTATTATAATTATTATCATAATGACATTATTATTAATTAATATTTAATAAGTTATAACAACATAATTTCCATATTATTTTATAAAATTAATTATTAAAAAATTATAATTATATAAACATTTATCATATCAACATGTTGTTTTATACATTCAAACCTGATATAAATGAATGTGTATGATATATATGTATATATAATTCATCCATAATTAACATACATATTTCATATTAATATTATTCATGAATTTAATTTATATGCATAACTAACATATTATTTTCATATAAATATTTTTCATGAATTTAATTTATTTTAAAAGTACAAGATTATATATATATAATCTGTACTTTTGGTCTCCGGGGACGTTAACCTTCATCATCATATATATATATTATAATTTGACATTATGATATCAAATAAAATTGAATGAATATATAATTTAA